>WSZQ02151002.1:0-39190 GCA_019419845.2 Weissflogia rhopalogaster
AAGCCAAGCAATTCAGTTTCGCGAAAAAATCCGAATGCCTTTAGACCCTAAAATAATATAGTTTTTATATATTCAGATTTATTCTCTTGATACATATATTTCTTAATAGATATTTAACATACATGCAAATTTGTTACAGCAGTCCGGATTCCTTCAGCAATGAGAAGAATATCATGTGAATTTATTAAAATATATATGATAGCACATACTATGTTAAACATTCGTGAAAATGTTAAGAAAGCTTGTAACTTCTTTGCATGGCGGCTGTGTTCTCCTGGGTTCAAGCCTATTACTTTCAGTGAGTATCTCATTAAGAGAATGCAATCGTCCCGAGTTTTGCTCGACATTGTTGGTTATTAAATACTGGAGCACTTAATAGAACGAATCATTCGTTCCAGTTTCGTACCAGAAATTCGAATTCTGCATTTATAGTAAACATGTTAAGCATGATTGTCTAATTGCTAAAGGATTATGAATGATAATTGTATAATTGTAATAATTAAACTGACTCAATAAAAGTAATTTTCAAGTTCATCACTTGTTTTCCAAGAAAATAATTATGTTCCTTCGATTATGCAAATTACTAATAATTATGGACGAATAACTATTCGCTGCAACTCTCTCAATTACAGTAAAACTTTATTTAATTACAACTTTTATAAATTACATTTAACTATTTAATTGCACAATCATTATGGCATCATATTTTTATAACTACACTTGTTATACATTCGTGCATAAACTTTTTGTGCTAACAAGAACGCAATGCAATAATTTTCTGGAAGGTGCTGTATGTCAAGAGGTTCCATTTCAAAATTGAAATATTGAAGAGAAAATAATTTTACTTCTTCGTCATATCTCGCATGAATGTGTAAAAAGAAAAAGCACCTTTGCAAATCTAAAATAATAAGTTAAACATCGCTATTTATATGCCTTTAGATTTTGTTACTGTTGTAAATGCAGCTCGATTGATATTCACAAAACCACCAGCTGTGAAAACCAAAGCATTCTGTCCAGTTTGAATGAATCCCAACATAAACGGTTTGGCAACTATAGGATTATTGTACCACGTAGATCCAAATGCAGCTTCACTTGTCTTTAATGCCTACAACTTAATCGTTAAATAGACAAAACAAAGTTTAACTTACTTCCTGTATAACTAATTCAGCTGGGAAACAGTATAACGCTAATTCTAGCATCAATGCCACAATGTATATTACACTTCGCGCTTTATCAACAACATTTCTAACATATAATGTTAATACAATTCGTTTCCATACCAGATGATAACATACTCTTCATAAAAAACATATAATTCAGCATAGAAGCTCATCGTCGATATACAGTACTGTGTCAATAATGCCATAGAGAACGTTTGAATTATCCGATTAATATAACTAAAATAATCAAAGATTGTCATACATGATATCAATAAAATTATGAAAATATTTACCCTAAGAAGAAAGTTTGATGTTTAACACAAATTGTCGCATCTGTTTCCAAGTTTTCCGGAAAAAGTCGAGCAGCTTGGATATGCTCGATATTTTTATTTAGAGATTTTAACTGAGCGTACGTAAAACAGCATAAAATTAAAAAAAGAATCGTTGGTAACAATTCCCATGGCATCCACAAACATATGAATTTGGGTTACTATTGAAATAATAATAAATCCACCTGTAAATTTCGGATAATCTGCTTTAAATGCATATTGTCCGAATAATAATGGAATTATTAAAACAACTTTGAAGCCAATGAAAGCAAAAGCCAAAATTTTTTTAAGCAGTCCAATTGTCCTAATTCCATGAGCAATTTTCAGAATATCATGCGGATTTAGTATTACTAATTTTATAGCATAACTGATATGAAACATACGAGTGAGAGTCAGGAATGCATAAAATTTCTTTGCATGAAGGTGATGTTCTCCTGGAGCCAATCCTATAGATTTCAGTAAAGATACCAACACTCCAATACTCTCATTGGTAGTCATCTCGAAATCCACTTAAATGTTCACTGAAAACAACTTGTATTATATCTACTTTTTTAAGTACATTAATATAGACTAAGTGAATACATATGACTTTCTTTCTTTTATTTGCCATTGCCATAAATTAAATTGTTGAATAATATATTTTATTGATTTTAGACTCAGGATGTACACAATACTAAGAAGTTTTAATTCCCAGATGGCTTTATTTACATAATAATCAATTTCATAAAATATTATGTTGATAATAAGCATCCGCATAATTCCGGAGCGAATAATCATGAATACTAGGCAACATATAATTTGAAATTTTCTTTTTCCGGAATTTATATCGAGTTAATTTTTAATCACATGATTTATCATCAATTCTATAATAAATATTCCAACCGTAATGCTAATACCCGTAATATAAATTACAATAGCAAAATACATATCGGACAATCCCACACTCCGAAAACTGCCCCCATTTTGCGTGCATTTTGGTTTAGTTACATAAAGTTTGAGAAACATACGATTGGATAAACCAGTTTCCTGAATTTGGCTATACGCCATAGTCACGATTTCCTTATATATCGAATTTTTACGCAAAGGAATATATGGATTGGCGACATTTATATACATTATTTCACGGATGCCACATTTTTCTTCTTCCTTGAATGTTTTCTGCATCTGTCTATAAATATTAGTCTCCTCCGAATGAAAAGCGAAAAATTCAGTGCGTAAGCGTTCGACACCAACATCGATGGGTATATATGCATCAGTTTTGTTTAATTTATTTTTAAATAACTCTTCTTGGACGCAGCCTCTTTGCATCTGAAAATATATACAATTAAATAATAATTACACAATTCATTTGAACTTACAGAAAAGTAATACTTTGTATATGGCATTTGGTCAGCAGCAACTTGTATCTTCGAATTTAATATATCATCAAGTGTTGATATACTATCACTGGTAGATTGCAGCAAGGCAACAATACAAGCAGAATACGCTGTGTAAAAGAATAAAAGGGAAAGCAGGGAAACAAATGTGATAATACGACCAGATAGACTCCTTGGTTCAGCTTCAATACCCTGCTGACAAATGGTACCGATTTGAAATTGAATAACTTCAATTGCATTGGCCTTCAACACTTTCGCATCATTTGCGTTGGTATTGTCCAGGAATATCCATTCAGCTTTTGTAATTAAACACAACACAATAAAAAACAGCAACATTAGCAGGGCTAGAGCAAACCAGACGACTAACTCAAAGGACATTGTTAGAATATTATTTACTTCTGATAATGGAGGTTGTCGAAAAATAAAGCGTGCTTTTGTAAGTACGGGACGAGCAACATAAGAAACAAAAGCAAATCGATCTCGAGACATAAAGCTCATTGTTATACCAAACTCAGCATTTTCATCCTGCATGTAACCCAACATATCAGTATACTTTGTGGAATTTGATATTACATGTCCCCAGGACTTCCACCATTTAATTGACACACTGGTATTCATAATATCCATAACATGTCTGAAGATATAGAAGTTGTGTTTAGTATATGTGTCCTCAGCTAAAAATCGCAAATCATCTATATAGTTTATAGATCGATTGTGCATCAAAATTCCTGTCGCATTCATAGTTAGACCTTCTTGATTCACTCTATGTTTGTAATCTACAATTTCGAGGAGTGGCAAATCATATTTGTTGCCGAGCCATGTTCCCACCACATTATATTTATAGCTTCTTGTACTTTTTATTAAATATGGCGAGATTAAGATATGTGGAGTGTCTGTTTGTAACAAATAAATGCGACTGTTTAAAAATATAGGAAATTGTTGTGGGAAAGAAGTGTAATTATCAATAAAGATGAACCAACGAAAAGGATAACGCCACAATTGCTGATATTCCTACAAAATAAAATAAAAATATAGAAAGAACTACTTATAAGTAGATGAACTATTTACGAATGGGTCAGTTGAGTTGTAACAATTCCAATCCATCATGAAAAGCTGATGTGCCTCGTTTTCGTAAGATATAAATCTTCCGTATTTTCTAAATGATACAAATACATTGTTATTAATAAACGCTGAAGAGATTTTGGCAATATCATCTGTAACAAGGAGAGTTTATATTTCGTCATAATTATTATAAATAATTAAACACTGACTTTTAGACCAGCACTCAGCAAATATCTCAACATTGGTCGAAATGTTCCTGTGATGAAGAAAGTCAATCACACTCATTACCTTACTCTCAACATTTAAACTTTTTACAAGTGGTATACATGCTATCACAAGAAACATATATGTTAGAGTTCTCATGGTAACAATTTTGTTGTATTTCATAATATTGTAGTTCTTCTTTTTCTATGTTAATCTATAACTTTGGTGTGATGTATAATAGTATGAGAGAAATATGCCTATAAAGGTTGTATATATATGCTAATCAAATGTGCAATTTAAAATAAATCTATTACTATTACATACTATTAGGCACTTGTTTGTATGCTTACGTTTGTATGTCACACATATTTAATAATACGTTGAGAACCATTGATTATTCTTCGTTTTATAAATGTGAACCAGACGCATGCAATTGCATATTTATTATTTATATATACTGATAAGTTAAGACATGTATCGTTTATAAGGGAATATTATTCGAAGCTCATGCTCTATGAGATAAAGTTAAGAAAAATTTATTCAAAATGATATATTCATAGGGAAGATCTCTTCGGTGGAAAATATTCCCACAGCATCCCTTCGTTTCTTTGATCAACCCAATTACTTCTGATTTCCGAAAAAAAAATATTCTAACTACAAATTTATCTTAAATCCATCATTTCCAAAATATCTTGAAGTTTTAATATTATTAATTTCCCAATGTTATAAATTATAATAAGGTATAATATATTTTCATTGATTTTACAATTAGACTCATAAAACCATATCTATGAGCATATAATCAGTTTCCAATTCTGTTTAAATAAATCATCTTGATAGCGACCACGTTGTGCCCTTCGAATAAGATACAATTAATTCTGAATTTCACATCTGGCAAAGACCTCAATAGAAAGAATTAGTGTTCTCCTATTTCCTTTACTATACTTTGCTATCCACTCTAATTTAATCTCTAACAAAAATTTTCCTAGGCGTGTTTTTGAAAATTCATCAATTTTGAAGGCAGCGAAATATTTGCATATATTTTTACATTGGTGCATCCATCTCGAGGAAGCAAATTTCACGTTAACAAGCAAAAGTTCCTATATTCTTCAAAAGGTGTACGCGTAAAACTGAAAAATAATCATTTAATTAAAATCAACTTAAATTTTCAACCAACTTTGTGCAACATTTTCAAATCATAACAATAACGCTATATAATAGTGGATGTTATAACATTAATATGTATTTCAACAGAAATTATATATCCATCTTTATTATGATTAAAGAGATAATGTTGATAACTCTATTCCGAATAGCGAATTTCAGTCGCGTACACTTAGATGGCGATGTCTGTAGATATACACAAATTGATGATTTGTTTAAAAATTAATTTGAGGCCTATTCTCAGCATAAGAGCTTTAATACTTATTTCGCATATTTGACCTCAAGAGATCCCGCCAATAGGAAATACATAAAATGCATGATTCCATTCAAAGTATTGCTATTGATCTAAAATGCTAGAAACGAATTGAAAAGTGTCATCAGCATCCTGATGGCTCAGGCAAAAACGACGAAAACACTCCGCAAACTCATTTTCTGGCTCAATTACTGTGATAATTACAATTTTTTAACGGACACCAATAGAAGAAGAGTTGGGACATCGGATGCTGGTATCGCCAAAAGTAGTAGACTACAACTCACACTTGTCACACTTATAGTTCGGTTGCTACCACCCTTCAAAACATGACGAAAGTATCCAAACGAAAGTATTACACGAATATATTATGGCATGCTATGAAGGAAATTATTAACATAAATAACTCTGTTATTTAGAGTATTTACATATATTATTTGTTTCTTTTTATACAATAATAATACACAATTTTCAGCATCAAATATAAATGATTTCACATTTTTGTCATTGTTTTCATCCGTCATTAAAATTTTCTTTCTTAGCTTATTATCATTATTATGTCTGTGTGCCTAATGATACTTGTAATACAATACAATTCCAATTAAACAATGTACAAGTAGCCAAATGTTGAAAAAACTCCACATAATTGTAACAACAAAATGTGTTTGCCCCATTCTCGTACACATGGGAGATTTAAGCAATAAAGTATTGGAAATAAAATAGCAAACCACAATTTCATTTGTCACAATCATATATCACAATTGCCCGAAGTTAACAATAAATATATTTATATTTCCAGATTGAAATGCTGGGGAGAAGGGAATACAAAATCGACGAAGTGAAAAGAAAGTAAATGTCTGATCGCGACCAGTGCGGTTGAAATTTGTTTCAAATTTTCAGTAGCTCCTTATAGTTCTTACTTACATATACAAAAATAGCCGCACTTCTCGCACACAATGTACACAAATCGGATCATTCACGTTTCTTCTTCCAGCCAACGACAATAATGCCAATGATATTTCTCTTAAAATGAAGATTTTTCTGGTTTTACATTGTTGAACCAAACATTTCGTATTTGCACTTCGTAATAGTCTTAAATTATGTGGCATAATTTACCAAAAGTCAAGCGAAAACAAACGCTTTGAAAACGCGAAATTACACCACATATTGAATTGTACAAAATTTAAGATTCTCTATGTAACAATTGTTGAATCAAATAAATGCAACATTTCGGAAAATAGGTGCGAAATTTTTGGAGGAACAATTCGAAAATGCAACTTGAGTATCGATAGACTTAAATTAATAATGAGAAAAATTGGCATCGAGTATAAAATGGTTCTCACCATGAATAAAGCTTAATAAAACTATGGATATTTGATGGCTTAACAACTTATCCCGAAAATAACTTAGAAATATATTTGGCATTCAGTTGAATTGCTTAAAATCTACTGACAAAAGTAATACATTTCTAAAACAAGTATTAAGAAGAATAAAAACAAGTTTTGTATGTAATATGATGGGAATAAACGTTGTGGTGAGAACCACGCTTGCCAATGAGCAAAAATCTAAACTTAACGGTATTTAAAAAAATGTCGCTAAACAATGTGTAATAAATCAGCCTTTTCATCATCAATTATAAAACTACAATAGGAAGCTAAACAACGAACGAATCATGTTTGTTCCTATGCTCATCCGCCGCCCTTTAATACAAATAGTTGGTTTCTTCTCGAATTAATAAGAATTATTATAAAAATTAGTTATTTTGTTTGAATTACCTAACTAAATGTCCACGCCCTTCTTCAGGACCACCAGATCGCACCGTCTTCATCGTCGATTCCAGTCCACACGTTTCGCAGGATTTTTTTGTTATTGTATTTTTGTGTGTGAAACGAAATTTCAAAAAAAAAACATATGAGACTACCGACTCAAATCAAAATAAAAATGCACCCGTTTGTTCAACCGTTTCGGTTTACTACACGCACTATCGCACCATCTATGGCCTCTCCCTCAGGAAGGAGGGCGTACTCTCGTCCCTCGCAACAAGTTCTCGTGTAGCAATCACAGATAGCCGTGTCGGAGACGCCAAATGTGCTCCGGTGTTCCGCTTCCTAGGTGCCGGAGGATCCGGGTGTCGCCGTGTAAGGCGGCCCTTGAAAGTGGAGATTGACCATGGGAGCGCCGGGATAGTCGTACTCGGGCGGCGGCGAGACGCGGGGCTCCCTGGCCTGCCCCTCCTGTCAGACCTTGTTCATCTCGAAGTTGCGGTACGCGTTGGCGTAGCTGTCCTGCATGCGCCCTCCACTACCTGCTTGCGGTGCCGTTGCTAATGGATAATAATCTGTTTTGTAGTTAGGAAAATAGGGAAAACAGAGAAGAGCCCCAAGTTAGTTGTGTTAGTGTCTGTCATGAAACTTAATAAGTTAACTGACAAGAAACATTTTACCATTGTGGATTTTGATGGTAATATTTTAACTTGAATGAATGACAGGTGCTCTAATGAGTGGAAAATGAATTACAAAAAAAGGTGTTTGCGTGATTGTGTAATGATAAAAAGAAGTGAAACATCTTGGACAATGAGGTATCTTCCAAAATGAAGTGATTTCTTACCTTTCGGAGCGCCATGATGATGACCGCGGCCATGGCCATATCCGCGTTGTGGGCCAGGATTATTACCTGAGCTGCGACCACCCGATCGTCCCGGACGGCTGCTCTCCGGATGTTGGCCTGAATGACTACCGCTGCCACCACCACCGGCATGATGTGATCCACCATGTGGATGCCTCATACGGCGCAGCGTGTTCATCGGCCGTCGTAGCGTTTCGCTGATACGACGCGCCGGCGGCTTCTTCGGATTAGACGATGGCGTGTGCACGGCGCAGCACTTAATGAACAAGCCCATGAAAATGATGAAGCCGATGCCTATCAGCACCACCGCCCACCAATACTCCGTCACCCAGCCGGCGACGTTCAGTAGTGTCTCCTTGTTCAGCAAAAGATTCATGAGTCGCACCAGTGGACCATCGGCATCGACAGCACGGCACTTAAGGAACACATCGCAGTAACCCTAAAATGAATTTGTAAAATGATAAATAACTACTTTTGTAATAGTCTACAATTAGATAAAAAGAATACCTGAAAATTGTCACAAGGTGACCCCGGTCTTAAACTAATGCCTCCGGGTGGCAGACCCACTAAATGGGCAAATTCGCTCGTACTGCGACACTTGTCGGTGCCATTCTGACACGCCAACTCGCACAGCTTCCGCTTGTCGATATTGGGCACATCCTGCGAGGTCAGCGAACACGCCTGCAGGTTCCACTCAAGGCAAATGGACCCACGACACTCGCCGTTGATGCACACCTGCGTGCCATTGTTGCACCTCGTCATATTCGCGCGATGCTCCGGCTCTGGGCAGTCGGCTGACGAGCCGCTGCACTTCGATGAGCGATAGCAATCCGACTCGATCTTACACACCTCGTGCTGCCACGGGAAGATGAACTGGCAAGTGTCCCCATTGCAGCACGGTCCCTGAGATGGACTGCATTGTGTCTTCGCACGACGATGGCAGCCATGTGCACTCGTATTACGCCGATCTTCGGCGCTCAGCAGACGCGGGTAACAGCACTTATCGTTGCACTCGGCGTCGTCATAGCCACAATCACACTCTTCGCCCGCTTCCACAATCTTATTCCCACAGAACGCACCAGCCGAGGCAGTGAAACAGTTGCGCTTTTTGCTATCGTTAATGGCGTCCAAAACGTTGGAAATGTTTCCGATACTACATGAGGAAAACTTGCTATTATTGGGACGATCGCCGCTCGTCGCCGACGCAAACATAATGAAATTACCGCCGATTCCACCGGGACGGCACTCTGGAGGGTAATCATGCTGCAAAGATATATGCACAAATAAACATGGGATGCAAATGATGAGTCAAATTATCATGCGAAACAAAATTACATGTTGCAATGATGATTGAACACATTAAAACCCTATTTTCTTTTATGTTGGTCATTTTATGCGATGGAATAAGGAACAAAAAATCAAACCTACATTACAATTGTTAAGAAAGATTCTTAACTTGTTCTAAGTAAACTAAAAACGTTTTCTATATGATGAAGGTCAACTTAATTCATCCACCAGAGCGCGAAATGGTAAATTTCGTCGATTGCATGAAATTAAACATAGAATTACACAAATTAACTCACCGGTGATCCGAAATTATGGCCAATTTCATGTGCCAGCGTCAATTGACTGACTTTTGGCGGCACGCGACTATTGTAGTTAACAAAAGTAATAATACCAGTGTTGAGTGAACGCTTGGTGCTCTGATACATGCCCTGGACTGTCTCCGTGTAAGTCTTGAATTTTTCACAGATGCCACCGGACGCACCGGAAGCACTCGCCACCCACGCGAGTCCCAGGGTGCCGCCGGTGAAGTCGCGGTAGGTGAACACATACGCGAGACAAAAGTCTTCGTGGTTACCGAGGGAGTGAATATTCAGAAAGTTGCTCACATCGATGTTCTCCATGCAAAATTGATTCACATCGCAGTTTGTGCAGCGACATGAAGAATCATCGTCGATCTGCAAAGTAAACGGTCATATTCAAGATGATTTGCCATAAAAGGCTAATTAAAAAAAACGATATGCAACCACAGACCTTAATTCGCTGCACTTCAAACTTTATGTCGCGATGCTCGACTTTACCGTCGAATTTCGTATCGCGATAGATGTAGTTTACGGCAGTGACATGTTGGGCAATGAGGGAGAGAATTTCCTCACGAGTTTTATCATTTACTTCGCTTTCCTTTTTTGGATCCAAGTGCTGAAAAAAAAAATCATTTTTGAATCTAGGCAAATACACATATATCGAAACTTATAGGGAAACGAGTACGACCAGAGTTTATGTCTTGAAATATAACTCCTGTTCCTAATCATAAAATGTTGTTTTAAGAATAATTATAAAAGCTTACCTCCGGAAAGCTCTCCCTAATGTGACGCCATATCAGCGGGTCGGTTTGAATGTAAAGCGAACAAGTCTTTTTGTTTTCGTCGCCGCGTCGCGTCGCTCGCCGCGCACGCTGATGGTGTTCCTCATTGGCGCGTTTCGAATACTTGTTAAGGCCATTCTCGTAATTGGCGGAATTAATCTCGCTGGGATACAAGGCTGACACCTTCTTGTGCTTGCGTTTCGACGGCAGCGACGGCGCTGGAGATTCGTCCTCCACCCCTGAGTTTTGCACGTTCGTCATCCACTGCTCGACGTGGTCGTTGATACCACAACCGCTCGGATGACCTGAATTCCATCGCCAATTTTAGAATACACATAGCCGAAATAAAACATAAGAATGTCGCAGTACTGCACAATTTTCGGCAATTTGCCGCAAATTTATTGCGAACTGTTTACCTCCCCCTGGGGACGCACTTACCTGTTCTATTTTTCTGATATGCATCCACCACATGATCGTCGTGATAAATGACGGAATGGAATGTGCGGTTCGGATGTGTGTGATGCGGGAAATAGTGGTGCGCCTTTTCGACGTAGTAGTTACCCTTCGGCGATACTATCCGACCCTCGAAAACGCCATCAATGAGTGACCCGTATACGGACGAGTTGGCTTCACCTGTTTCACAAAACACGAAGAAATCGCTCAATAAAATCAACCGTTATTGCAATTTCACGTTCAATTAGGACATTTCGCTAGCCTATCCACCATACAGCCCTAGGCCGTCCTATTTATGTGATTTATTTGCGATTATTTTAAGTGCAAAAAGAAAAACCTTGTCGGAAACGGAAACGCGTCATCAATCATACTTAGGATGAGATAAATCTACGTGCGGAAAATGGAGGAAACGAAAAAGTATTTCACCATAAAAAATCTTCATCTTGTTTCGATATTGCAAAAGTTTGGTGGTACTTGACTAAATATTATGTGATACTGAATTGTATCAGGATCGATCTCGGCGAAAAATCTCCCGACTCGATAGGATATTATAAAATAACTAAATAATGTCAAATTGTTAGTTGTAAATCAGTTACAAGGTTATTGTAATTTTAGTTACTAAACTGTGACACTACTTATTGACGAACTAATAAAACGACGCATTGCGTGGCATGTCTATGCGTAGCTCATGTCCTCGCAAGAAATATTATGTTGTTACGCCTGAATGCCCGTGTGTCCTTTGCGAGTAATTTAATCAGAGATCTGAAACGAAATACGCTCGCAAAAACATAAGTCCGAAAGATGATCCCAACAAATCCACCACATGGAAGCAGTTTGAAATATAGTACGAGGTCATTCTGCGGTCATACTTCATTTGAATTATGCTGACTTATTATAATAATTTTAATAATCAAGATAATGGAAGATGTAAATATGTATAAAAATGTTTACCAATCAGATAACCATGATAAATATGCGATGCATCAACATCTATTGGTCGGCCGTGTGTGTCGTGGACCTCGAGAGCGTCGGCGAAGACCTCCAAGTCGCGTCGTAGACGCAGATGGAAGTGGCGGCCGTGTGCACGAAAGCCCACGTGCACCTGGTGATCGCTGGTTACGGAGCGCCGTGCACGTAAATGCGCCCGATGCACATCCGCCCGTTCGTACGACAGCGGTTCGTAGTGTGAGATGTATTCATTGAGGCGATTTGCTGCAAAACAAAAGAAAAACCATCCCCTCGATTAGATTACGTGCGTAATTAATGCGCCTGGATGCGGGCGCGGCAAATAATTACTGGCCGAAATAATAGGGCGCAACTTGAGAAATAAATCAATTAGACCGTCGCGTCGCTGTTGCGCGCCCCGCCGGCGAATACGATAGTGGAACAAGGTCAGAGGAAAATGAATGTGGGCTTTGTGAAGGGGTGAGGAGGCGAAGAACACGCACACGATGTGATTACAGCCCTCCCCAGCTTCCTCCACATCGCGGGAATTTTGTGCATGGCGATGTACATGATTTACATCCGCATTTGCGTGCGATACAAACGGGTAATGATAATGAAGGGGATTATCTATGGTATTACAAATGTTCGAACTAGTATTTGTTGATAGGATGGAGGTGGTATCGTAGTAATTAAAATATGTATACTTGGTATATCTAACGTTAAGCTCGTTCCTGGAGCTAGAATAGTTTTATAAATATCCAATAATTCAAAGTTGATCACATTCCTGAAAACTCATTTCGATAGAACCTTATAGAGAGAACCCAATAGAAGCTTGTAGATGTAGACTGGAATGTCTCCTCCAAAAGCGACAAGACATAGAACTAAGAAGTCCTTCTGGGAGTCGATTGGTCTTCTTATATCCTCCCAGGAAAGTTAAGAGTAACAGGAAACCCATTCCAATTCAGCAACAACAAAACATCAATGTTGTTTAGAAGAATATAGAAAGAAGGGATATACCTGAAGTTGTAATTGTAAAATTTCCAGTATCAAATTTCCAGTGATTTAGCCGATCGCACTGGCTAAATCACGCGCTCTTCAGTAAAAAGGTCGCACTTCAGCCACTATACCTGTGGACCAATTCGAGATTTGAACTATGAAATAAATATGCCCACCAATAAATATGCCATCAATAATAAGAAGTGTGGTAATTGTAATAAAATCTCCCACCTACATTACTGATTCCTTCGGAAAATACAACAACCTGAAGTGTGTGATTAAATCTTTATTTCCGGTTACATTTAACATGTACTTTTTTATTTTTAGCTAAATACACATTGTAAAACATTGTATGTTTCAACAATTACCCCATAACCTTTAAAGCCCTCACAGGATGTTAAAATAGGATATACGTGAAGTCATTACAATTCTATTTAGCCATGAGCAACTTTAATGTACAAAGCACAACTGTTAAACGTGACGCCAAGTCTTCGTTGGCAGCATCGTAGCGTTGTTAAATGTTAATGAAACTATAAGTGCCCTTAATAAGGTCACCGCCATTCGGCGTTGCCTGAAATGATCAATTTATAATTCACAGCAGCTTCAATACACGACGCGAGGACTGGTAGAACTCTGAATCGCAACTTCCAATAGAGACTTGGCGCTTATTTAAGCTTCACTATAAATTGGTACGCAATTAGACTTCAATTACAGTCTATCTCACTTTATCGTAAAATTTTGCGCATTATTTAATGGAGCAGAGAAAGACTATATCTTTGCAAAGATGCTAAATTCTTTTCGATCCTGCATCCTGGCGACTGAAAATTCTTCTACTCGTTTCGGAAGAAGAAGTCGAGTGTACTCTCGACTGATTAAAATTTATTTGCCCGCTGGTTCTTGAAAACGCCATTTATTCATTAGGCGTTTTAATTAAAGGCTGCAAGAGGGAACGGCTTCCAGTGCGCACGAAATTTCCCATGAACAATTTTTAAATACATTCGCTTTTTGTCAACTCCAGTCTTATCATGGAGTGGCGGAAGTGGAAATCTGAATGGCGCATAATCACGACAAACACCGTTTTAATCATACGTCAAAGCTAATGAAATTTCCTCGCCAAAAACTTGCGATCAATTAATTCATTAAAATAATGATTATATTAGGTAGGTTAAAATATTGGAGCTCAAATGGTAATTATGTAATTGCTTTTTTGCAGCTTAAACCTTGATGTAGCCTTTAATAGTCATTACGAATG
The DNA here is from genome assembly GCA_019419845.2 of Weissflogia rhopalogaster. Lineage (NCBI taxonomy): Eukaryota > Metazoa > Arthropoda > Insecta > Coleoptera > Staphylinidae > Weissflogia > Weissflogia rhopalogaster. Next base: position 14,185 of record WSZQ02151002.1, read on the forward strand.
TAAATTATTTATTCAAATCCAGTGTCGCAGCGAATTTTTGGGGCAATGACATCACGTACGCTCATCCATTACGTAGGTTTTGAACTTTATTTTTATTATATTTTCCGGTGCCATTACAACAGCAATCGTAATATCCGCTCGTCGCTGATCAAAAGAGTTATTTAATCTGGATTTTGCATAGGATTTGCATTTTTATGATTACTCTTAATAAACCTGGAAAAATGCATCATTTTTATGGAACTTTAGAAATTGTATTGAGGTTTGAAACTCAGTAAACAGAAATCAATATTTAAAAACTAATATAAAAATTAATAAAACGCAAGGACCTAAATATTAATGCAAATATTTTTGATTGGTTGTAGATAAATCATCCCAGTTTTGTAATTGCGATTAAATATCTGTTTACACAAAGACTGATTTAGCGCTCACAAACAATTTTAACCTTTGATTTGACGAATTATAGCCAAATGATTCAAACATTACCACCGAATTTGCATGTCATGCCAAAGTGTGATAAATCGACAATAATCCAACGGGTTTGACATTACAAATTTATCCATTTGTTATTAACGATACTATATAATACTTTCTTTATTTGTTATTTATAAAAATATATATATAAATAGATTCATTTGATAAATTATTACTGTTTAACTTGTTTGCAATAATATCATTTTACAGTGCAAAACAAACGTGACATTGAATTAATCAATGCTAGAAAAGTGATAGAATTCAACAAAAACAAATATAAATCAATATTATTGTAATTATTGATATGCATTCAACTTTATTTTAATTTTGGGTAAAACCCATTAATGAATTCAATAATATTATTTTATTAAGTTCATTAATTAGGACGTTTTGATGATAATATATTTGTTTGCGTCAAAATTGATCTTGTTAGCTTCTCCTTTACTAATTCGACGAACTTCGTATGACCTACAGTCCCGTTCACACTCAACTCGCGGTGTCCGAGAATAGGAAGGACTCGTTTACTCGCTTGTATTCGCATCGTGCGAAGCGAAATAGACCTAAGTCAGGACAAACACGGTGGTCCGAGATTTTCATATACACAGATCTTTTTGTGCAGTTTTTTTTTCAATTTTAATAAACATATCGATGCATCGAAAATAATACCTTCAAATACCTTCATAAATGCTACATTTTTAACAAATATAAAACTATAATACCAACAATGGACATAAAATACCAATATTTACTTGGCTCACTTTATCCCACTGAGTATAGAGTTTAATTGTGTAAACATGGGTTTTCTTTTCTTTTGCTTCCTTTTGCACAGAAACATGCGAGCAACCGTAATAATCCGCAAAGCATCGTGATTTTTATAAAAATATCTCCTATCTGATAACCAGTTTATATATTCCAGCAACAAAAGGCGCTTTACTCATTGATTGGGTATCTAGGTCGTGCGCGTTTTCATCGAGTTTGCATTATTTCCTTCGATTTGTTATTACCAACTGAGCACACCAGCGCACCAGGCACTCGCCAAGCCAACCAAAGCCAATCGATTGCCGCGCTTCAAAACCCAAATACGCTGCCGATTTCGTTGAATGCACACACGCTCTCCGCTCCCGCACAAGTCACATGCCTATTTATCTGTCCAGTAATTGAATGCATACCGACGAGTACGCCACTGGAAGAAAATGCATAAACAACGCTCATCCAATATGCAACCCGAGTGCTGAACACGTTCACACCGCCTGCGGACGACTTGTATAACCACTGCCAATCGTAAAATCTATCCACATAAAATCGATTTATTCAATTATCCATTATTATCGAAACGTAATTAACGATATGAATGATCGAACGGATTGGAAATTGCGTTGTTTATTCGCAATTAACGATCAACCGCATGCATACGACACTGCGAAACGGCAGCGAATCTGCATGCATTCAACCATTTGAAATTCTTCAATTAGAAAATATTGAAAATTCTAATCAAAGCCGGAAAAATCGATGAGTATTCGTCATTTTTTGGCTTTTATTTTTCAAGTGTCACATTTGGTTGAGTCCAATCGCTGGCCAAGCGCAGCAAATCGTCAAAAACAAAATGATTTTAATTATACGCTTAAAAAGAGGGCCGCAAATGTGCAAAGCGATAAATGGCGACAAAAAGTTTGTTTGGAAACCACGCTGTGCGCGAGATTAATTAGTGGACGTGCTTTTTTAAATGGTTTTTCAAGTGTCCAATTAGCGGATAAATTGCGAGCACGCACCTGTCTCGCCATACACAAACAGTCAATTTATGATTCGCTCAATTGCTTTGGAAAAACTACCAGCGAGAAGATTTCACTCGTTGGCGCATCAGTTTTCGATTTTCTAAGTCCTCTTCGAGCGAAACGATTTCGCTGTGAAAACAGCAGAAAAGTTTCACTCCGATGAAATAGATTTCGGTTTGCTTGCAGTTGAATTCTTATTCCCTTTTCTATTTCAGCCTATTCTCTCTCCATGCTTCATTTTCTTTTCCTTTCTAGCGAAAATTCGAATAATTCAAAGCCAATTCACGCTATCGGTTTGTAATTTAGCAACAATAGCAGAAGCAGAACCAAATCGTAGATGGTGAAAGTGGGAGTATTTAAACCGTTCATGATTTAGCAATTATCGCATGCTAGTTTTATTACAGTGGTTGCAGAACTTGCACAATTGTGTAGATACTTTAGTAAATCAGTAATATCACGGTGATGTAATCCGAATGATTCACCATTCAATTATGTATATGCGAATATTTACGTCAGATACTTGTATATCTGTTTATTTATCTGGGTACTTGTGCTGTTTGAATGGTGCCTCGGGAGGGAAATGTCTTCATTGCGTCGCTCTTACTTAATCTCTATTTTCGAAGTACTTTATAGCGCACAGAATCCCTCCGTTGTGGTACAAGTACACCCCACATTCCAGCTGACATCAGGATGCATGCGAAAATGCAGTTGCCAAGGAAATCCTCATTAATGAGACACAGCAACATTGTAGTTTGCTATCCTTTCAGGATTCAACATTTCCTCTCAAATGTATGCCGGAGAATTAACTGGATGATGTCCAAAGTCGATTGATGTGTTTCACGTTCCTCAAGTCAAGTGCGAAAATTGCTGGAATTTCGTTTTGAACTGTCGTCCTAGGACATTGTGCTTCAGTCATTCCGATCGGTTCAGAGTCGGATTTTGAAAGTGTTCGAAACTTTCGGTATATCGAACCATCCGATTAAGGTTATGATACGTATAATGAAATATTCCAGTTACACCCAGTAGAAATTGAAAAAAGACGATCCGTTTCTGGCAAGGTACCAGAAACAGTTCTCGCCTGTGGAAATGAGGCTCGGAATCATTTCGTCTAGCTATCTCGCCACTTTAACGAAGTTTTAATTGCACTGGTTTTCGTCAACCGTACAGCGAGGCACGCGGCTAATAGTTAAATTTTACAGCCGCACAGCGTCGATTAGCGGAAATTTGCTCACGCAATTGCGCGCCTGTCATTTGTCAATTCGCATTCCCGCAGGCCGTTAGAGAAATGATAATAAATTAACTACTATCCCAGGTACGAACCAAAATGCAGCTTGATCCAATGTAGCTATCGGTTCATATAAATCTGAATTTTTCATTTTTATTGCTGTTTCGGGCTACAAAAATAGTTCAAAGCCTTGTTTTCTACCAACACCTTACCCGCCGATAAAGCAAAGTGTAATTTATGTTGGCACCCGTAGCCTCCCCACGCTCTTTTCCTCGACCCATTTGCGGAAAGAAAGCTTTTAACCTCAAAATGAAACGAAACAACATAGCCGCACCGACAGCAGAACGGGGCCGGAACGCTCCGACCGTGTTTATTCCACGAATTTTCCACATTTCCACGTTTGAACATAAATTCTTATTTACACTACCAAATGCGACCAAACGCCAACCCAAAACCTAAAACCTTGGAGCACTACCGGCTTTAAACTGAAGGAAAAAACCTTCTAGGATTGCAGATCACTCTTCTTTTGTACGAAGGAAACAATTTTCTAATTGAAATTAATTTTCCTGATATGTATTTCTACGAAAATTGGCTAAAATCACGCTTCAATGAGAAATAAAGTTAATGCGACTAAAAGCAATTGTGCTATTTATACCGATCAAAAGAAAATTAATATAAATTATTAAGCATATATTTTTTATTTTGTGAAATGAAAATATTATTGTATGTTTTAAGCAAAATATTTTCATAAAGTTAGAAATATTCTAAAGAACAAGCCACCTAAACAAAGTGGAGTTGATTTTCCTGTTCAATGAATTTCAAATATTCAATTTTCAAGGTGATTCCATGGTTTACAAAAATCTTTAGTACGTTAGTAATTTTAAGGAGCACGTCAAGCTTGTTATAAAAGGTTGCGAGGAATAAACCTAAAAGGATATTAAAGTAATTTTTATCGCAAACAATTTCGCTTGAGTAAGCTATTCGAAGGGAAAGTGGAGCACGGCGGCAAAGAGACAGCCATCGTTCACTCCATTTTTTTGCTCCCTCCCCTTCGCCCAACCAAGCGTCTGGCGAGCGAGCAGTCTCAAAGGACTCTTCGCGCCGAAGCGTGTCAGTACGCCACCCCTAGACACTCTCCAATGCAGCGTATTATATTCCCATCATGGCCTACATCCTGCACTCTCACTCCTATACTCTCGCGCCGGCAGCCCCGATCCCCCAAATCCATCCCCTATCCACTATCCCCATACCCCAAAAAAAGGATCCGTAAGAAACTCGCATAATGGACAAATGCTCTCGAAACCCAGTTTTGCGCCTTGCTCATATTCCCCCATTCAGGCGTGGAAGGTGATAACCAACTGTAACCATTTCTGGCATCCTGCGGTTGCACACAATTTGATGCTCGAATTGACTAATGCTACAGTTTTCCGTGGAAAACTGTGTGGCATATAGGACGACGATTCGTATGCGCGGCATTTAGCCAAAGGAAAGAAACTCGACAGCGCCGGATTCACAAGTGGGTATTGATAAAACTGGCAGCGTAATAAAAACCAAGTGCCGGAACAAGTGGCGCGAAGTTGCACACACACTCAAAACACATTCACAAGTACATAGTAACTCACAGACACACTTAGAGACGGTTTGCCGCCTCCACTCCCAATCGCAAACATACGAACGACTCTTTGTTTCCTGACCTGCATATAACACTTAAAAAGATCTCCACTGTTTCCACCCAAGTAGCATCTTTATGTTGCTGCTCGATTTGGAAAAGTGCGAGATTCTCTCCACATTCTGCAACGCGTCGTTTCTCCCATCTTGCGAACATTGCCCCAATACCACTGATATCCCAAGTATAAAATAAACAATTTTCTTGAAGCAACTTGGACCAATCATAAAAAGCAATTTTCGTCGAATTTCGTCAGGATTAGCTTTTCTATGAGAAATATCGCTGCTGAAAAGTTAAACTTTTTGTTAAGTGAGGCGCGCCGAAAATGCTGTGACGACTGCGGAAAGCGTTTTTTGTGTGCCGTCTAGCTGTTTGTACAGCTGTTTATATTCCTAGTTGCAGCAGTGGCGTGTTGCTCCCCGTGGAGCGTGGAAATGTTTCCTTTTTCCAAACAGTCGTCTGAATATTTCATGTGAATTCCATTCGCAGCCGTCCACGCCTGTTCCATCCACGCGTTGTCTGCATTTCCTACTACTGTCACTCGGGAGTGGGTGATCTCAGAGTACGAGCGGTCAAAATCGTCTGAAGGGATGTCCTTCAGGCGATTGTTCATTTACTTCTATTGAAAATTTTAATAAAATAAAATAAGATTATTAAAATTACAACAATAGAAAATACTCGTTTTAGTGGACACGTGTCCAAGGATAATCTAATACTTGATTGTCTGTATCCTATAATTTGTTGCTTTTGGGGGTGTTTTGTGGAACCTCCTGTAGAACCATCCCCAACATAACAGCGCCGCAGACAATTCTTTGTTCCCCAAACGCTTGCTACAACACTCCCCCTCCCCTAACCCCGTCGAAGTACCACCAACCAAGAGCTGCAACAACGAGACAACGACTTTATACCGATTCGATTTGAATAAGCCTCTGCATAAAAGAAGAGCTGTGAATACAAGTTGCCAGTAACAAAGAGGGGAGCGTAAAATGAAGTTAAACAAAACTAAACAATGCACGACCATCGTGAAACCTCCACCATCAATTCACCCCACACTGCCATTAATAAATTTTTATCTTTTCGACAGCATAAAATGTTAGTTTACCAAATGCATCCTGAATAAACGACTCTACTCAAATCATTAATGCATTTACAGCACATCATCACCATGTATAGACTATGTATTTACTTGAACCGTGCAGTTTAATGTTTAATATTAAATACGACACACTATGGTGGCGCATATAGCCGTTCAAAAAGTTTCGACCCCATTTGTGCGCATAATATGATGCAATATGATTACCGCTGGCACCAGATGTTTTACACAGCATCTGCTCCCCCGTGCTTCTTGTCATCGCTCGTGGTGAGTACATGAATGAAAATCGTCGAACATGAAAACGTCCAATAAATTTACCCTTGATTTTCACGGAGTACATTTGTCGATCTTTTATTGTAAACATTTTTCGCAAGTCTATTTACTGCGCAACAAATACATAATGCGTCATGGACTAGTATTCTCGGGGGCCGATGTTTTCGGTGTTTTAAACTTTCAGCAATCCGCTTTCATTCGCCGCAGCCACCAATGATCTTTCGAGAGAGTTTATCGCGCATAAAGCGACCAATGCTCCTAGGCACAAGCGTCGTTTGCTCCCGTCTGGAACAACGCCGTTTTCGCCCCCTGGAAAAATTGCCATGAACGAACTAGCTTTGCTTATTTATACACATTTTGTCGGGAAACTTTCCGAGTGAATACGATCGGGGAAAACTCGACAGAAAATGCGACATCCACCAACTATAGAGCATAACGGAAACATATAGTGTAGACTTTGTTAAATGCTAATATGTTCTTTGATAAAATAAAATAAAAATACAACTGTACATATTGTATAGAAATTGATATTATATTTGATTTATAAGGGCAAATTCAAAAAGGTTTAGAATCAGTGAAAATCTGATATCTTACTGACAAAGTTTTGTTTAGAGTGAAACTTACTGAACATTGATTTGAAGAAATGTATATTTTAATTTTCTGGAAATTCTGATACAATTTTCAATTCTATAGAATTCACAAACATGTATGACATCCAAGATCCTGCATTCCTAGTCCCAGACGTGGAGAATAAATGAATTTAAATCGGTACACATCACATTCACCTTAAAGTTAAGACCTACAGTAAACATGCGAAATATCACTCCAGCTGCAGTATTCCTGTCCAGTCCCATAAAATATCCCAGTGGCCCAAAAAAGCTACATAAATATTCTATGAGAATATTGTTTATTGAAACAATTATGCGCACATTTGATGTATGACTTATTGTTGTTGTTGTTTTTAAATATAATGGAAATTACACATTGTAAATAAACAGGAGTAAAAAATTCATTTAGGATAGTTAAGCATTCGAATGCCCAGTTTCTAAAAGAAGCATAAAAAAAAGAAATTAGAACTAAAGATAAAAAAAATGAAAAAAAAAATTCTTCCCTTTGAATGCCTTCTTAATTAATTTCTTACTCTTCGAAGACTTTTCTTATCCAACTGCATACTAATTAAAGCTCTAGTTTTATAAAAACGCCATGAAACTAAACCTTGCGGAAATTTTAATAATCATAAAAATTGCAGAGAATAAAACAAGAAAGATGTATGAAATGAAATCCACTTTCGCAATCGGCACGCACACAATATCTGGAGATATGAAGCCCCCCGAACGTTGACTTAAGACGCGCCGAAGGAAGGAATGAAGCCATGAGCAAACTTGAAACAAAAGCAGGGCGGGAAAGCCGACGCCGCACTCCACGTATGCGAATGAAAACGAAAATGTACCTACAGAAAAAGCTGGCATGTCGACTCAGGAAAAGCATGCACACTTTTCAACTTTTCAAACCGCGCTCGGGCAACTTGTGCACTTTTATGCGCTCTTCGTGAGCGCACCGCGTAGTTTAAGTTAGTTGCGGCGACTGCACTAATTTTCGCTCACTTTTCCGTTCTTTGTTAATGCTCCACTTGCACAACACACACACACACACACACATGAATGTGCTGAACTCGACTTGCACTTTTCGCGTACGGGGCTAAAGGAAATACGAGGGTTCTTTCTAGTGGTCGTAAGGTATGTGTGGAAGTGTTACATGGCAACGGTATAGCGGACAAGATTCATTTATTATATTAAAGGAAAATATAAGAAATTTGCGTGCTGGGAATTATTAATTTGATATAAAACTTTTAATGAACTATAAAACTCATGCTTATAGATGGTTGTTCAAATATTTAGAATTCTATTTTAAATTAGTCCATAACCTCATTAAATACTGAGAAACTACCGTTTAATAATTTCAAGGGACCCAGTATAGTTTAGGGATGCTCCCCAGTTATTGTTGATGATGGCCAACAAAGTTCCTCCTCTTTGCGACCACAAACATGTCAGTGTCCCGAACGTTCCGTCATTATACAGAATCTGTTTGATTTGGACGCATACCCAAAAATGCAGAGTCCCAAATGGTTTCAATACATTTATCTACAAGTCTTTGTGTCTTTGCAGTAAACAAGTGACATAACTATCCAACCATAAAATAATTGCCTACAATATGCAAGCGTAAACGCCACACGTGTCCCATGAAACGCTTCAGCAAATAGTTGAATAGTTGAGCGTGCAATTCGTGGAAATATTCCGACAAACTAACTTTAATAATCACTTTACTTTGAAGTTCGTTGCGTTTGGGGGCAGGTGGTTTGTTGGTTAGTCATCGCTTCAACTATGCCAAATTATCGCAATTAACCAGGCAAAAAATGTATTTGCCCGCGTCGAAACCGGATAAAAAAGGGTTGTATATGGGTTAAAGTAGCCCTAAACTTAAACGAGTACACGAGAATAGTAACCGCATACACACTCGCAGCGGCATTACTTCTGCGAGCTGATTAAACAGCATATCGATCCGGGGGCCCTGCCTCCGCTTCCGCTTTGTCCCCCTATCATGCGGAAAGCGTCGCATGAGTGAGGAGTACACGACCACATGAAACGAAAACCTGCTGTTGCAGAACCAACAGGCGTCGACTACATCACCGCCAAACCAACACCACCAGCACCACGTTCGTCAGGCGTGGTATATAACCCCCCCACCCCTTCAACCGGCCATAACGAAACGAACGAAACCGCTATGCAAACCCCCAAGAGAGAGCGCCGAGTGAATCATCTCTGTTGCAAGTGCGAGTGATTCAGGTTCACCTGAAGCACGTTTCAATGTTTTTTCCTCGAAATACATTTTCTTTCTTATAGTTTTTTTTTTCTGTTTACTTTCTGGGAATACTGTTAATCGAAAAAATATCTTAAACTTTAGTTTTATAAGATCTGCACTTATTTAATTACCCTATTACTGATAATCATTCGCTGACAACTTCTATATCCTCCTTTCTCCAGGATTCCGATGTCTAAGCTTCGTTTTTAAAGGTTTTTCTTATCAATAGAAATTTTATCCATTCTCTTTCTACTTTCAAGTAAAAATATCGTTATAAAAACGTGCATTGATATGCAATGTAAGCAACCCTTAATTAATTAATAATATAACCATTTCCAGTATAGTAAATTATAAATGAATCATGTTTGTTGTAAGTGAAACTTCTCCATGGAAGACAGTCTTTGTTATTCTTCGAAAATAACTAGTGTGTATGATACATCTATCAATTTATTTATGTTCCAGGAAAACTGATATCGTATTAAGTTTAAAAGTACACAATGAAGTGATTCATACCAAATCGATATTAGTCACCGCTATAAACACATTCCCCTAAAAATGAAATGCCATGTCCCGAGGACTATGACCCAGTTCGACATTCCATAAACCGAACAAAAAGAGTTTAATACAAAACGCGAAATTAAATAAAACAAAGCAGTTGTTTTCCAATTTGTCAGAGCGTAACGCAGCACGTAAAAACTGACAGCATAATTCAGTAAATATTATTTAATAAAAATGACCGTGATAAAATTTTACGATATTTTATACTCATTTCCTATAGTCGACCATAATTACTACTAGCAGCGTTTACATAGAATATAATATTTGCAATGTCAATATTTCATATGCGCTCTGTTTCTTTCGCTTTGCTGAAAGCGCTGAGCGTATTTGAATAGAGCACATATTGTGTTCAATATTTGAAGTGCTGCCTCCCTGCTGCTGCATCCCGTAGTGTACCGTGTGCCGCCACCGCCGTGTTTGCAATCTGTATTGTTGCGCAAAACGGCACACTGCACAGACGAACACGATGCGCCCCCAGCGTTTCAGTTTTATGCGGCCGAAATGGATTTTTACAGGCGAATGCAGGGTAAGCAGGCAGTAAGCCACCCAACCAAAATAAAGCAACCACCCCCAGCCTCACAAAACTATAAAATTTAATAACACATGACGTCAAATGCACACGCATCAGTGCAAATTAAAAGTAGGACGATGAAAATAATATTTCAATTTATAAATAATGAACAAACGGTTTTGAGCTTACATTTTATTTACAAAAACAGTGGTAATTACAATAGTGAAAATTGAGTCATCGCATCCTAGTTACAATGAATTCAATTAATCGTAATTGTATATTAATTAATTATGTTTGGAACGTCTTTTGTATGTCAATGGCAAGACCATTATACTTTGGGTGTATATTAGATTAAATAATTCTTATTAGCACTATCGTCTAAATATATCTACAATTGACCAACACGTTGAACATAGTTTCAACACTTGGTAACCATAGTTTCTGGACACTTTAGAGACAGAACTACTAAAAGTCAGGTTAATTTATTCAGTGCATGGTAGTTGAATTCTTAACCACACAGGGAATCCCCAGGTCCAAGTCATCGCACCTCTTCTAGCTCCGTTTCTACCGCTAATTTGTGGGGGTCGTGATGAAATTCTTTGTACTAATATCAGTCTATGAAGAAATGCGTAAGCTCATAGTTACTACCATTCAACTTTGAATAGACCTGCTGCTATTGCCTATAGGTTATAGTCTGTGGTAAGTTATATATTAAATTTGTAGGTAACATACAAGTATCTATCACCCTGAACAAGGATATCAATCTACTCTTTGGGAAATGCATAGGTTTTTCTGTAGGTAAAACAAAATAAAGAATGATAATAGTCTTTTTTTACTTTGGAATAAATAAATGAAAATATAAATAAAAACGAAAGACTATTATATCTCATACATCTGGAAGCCTCAATTTCAACCTCATCATCAATGCTCTTGTGGTGGCTTTCTGCGGTCGCTGACAGGTACACGTAGATAAACACGAAATAATAATCTCTTTGTTCGCCGCCTCCAGCTGGCGTAGGCGGCTGTGGTGCACGCTGTTGGCAGATACGCTACCCCTATTCGCTACGAGAACAATAAACGCTCATTTGGCCAGAAAGGGGCAAGCGAGGCGCACTGTTTGAAGGACAGTGGTGAACTTTAACTCTGTGGGGAGGCGGCTGTGAAGGTAGAGCACGTTCGCAGAAAACAGCCAGCCTGGCAGCGGCCGAGATAAACATGTGCAGCGAGGCCAAATATATACAAACGGCAAAGTTGAAGCACAGAGCTGAATTGGCAACGATTCCGTTGTTTTCGCGTTTCCTTTGTACGTGTGTAGGGCCCGTTGGCGCTCAGCTGAGCAAGGAGTGCGCGTGTATCGATTGCAAGCGGTCTGCTGAGCTTGCCTGTTCCTGCGAGGACGCACGTGTCTAGAGGGAAAGGGCAGGAATCGCGTGCTTGGGTTGAAACAGGATCGCTGCGACACCCAAACACCGACCTTCTTTGTGCGTCGCACAGCCTTCCATCGAAGCTACCGAACTCAGATTCCATTTCGCAGGAGGCCACACAAAAGATGCTAGAGACAAGATAGAAAAAAGCTTCCCGTGTGTGGAGTAACACTTGGAGTAAATCGTAATTCTCTCCGACGTTAATTCATTGTCTACATCTAGTTGAATTTCTTGGTGCTTTTATTCGCCTTTAATATGATTTAGAGGCTTATAATGTTGACGATGTTCAGAAAAAAAAAAATATGATAAATGTAAGTCAGAAATATCAATATAGTAAGTCAGAAATATAATATATTGATACTTCCGGCATTGTTTTTTAATATCAATGAATTTACCAATTAATTTACCATTTTCCATTTTTGATATTTCCATAAATAAAATTCTAAAATATTCTTATGTAACTGAACTGGTTAAGGGCTTCCAACAGGAAGCCATAATCTGCTTTGCACATTGGAGATAATAGTTATTGATACCGATTTTTTGCAGAGATGTGACGTCTTATATCCGACTCCGTAAGCCATAACTTCAGAGAGCACCACTGCCTAAGATGAGTAACAACACCACGATCAACCATCACAAATAGACAGAACTCAAGGGCATTATGGTAGGGCAAAAAGAAAAACGTGCTAATTCTGTATATATTGCTCTAAATATATTTGGAAAATATATCACAGATGGAGACAAAGTTTCCTAAGATTAGTGAGGGTTGTTAGCAACGCATGCGCTCAAGAATGATAACAGCTTAGCGCGTAAACCTATATTGTTATAAGTCTAAATCGGTACCACGTAATATATTTTGTAGAATGTCAAACCAGCGGTACCAGCAAATTTTAAACACACCTCAATGGGTAAATACTAAATAATGCGTATACATTACATTCCTCGCAATATGGATTATTTACAAAAGAACCACTCTAATCAACATCATAAAAAACGTAATTCCTTTTTGTTTTGTGGGTGAACTTTTTACATTCTTTCGGAAAGCATGAACATAGTGTTGCATGCATCCCCACAAACCCCCAAAAACAAGTGAGTATTCCAGAATTGATAAAAAAACATCAAGCACCCGCTGTCTGGTGCGCTGTGGTGTGTAAGCGACGTTTTTTTGCCTCCCCCGGAGAGGTTACTAGCCGTATATTTTTGTCTGGAACCACTGCAAAGCCACGCGATCCTCTCTTTTCTCTCCTCCTTCCTCTCTCCCAGTTTTTCTGTGCAGTGTGCTGCATATCACTGTGTCTAGGCCACCTACCTCCCTCGCACTGTTTTCAGGGAGGTTGTAAATCCACCCGCCAAAGCCACCTTGTACGTTTTTTCGTTGATGTAGGCGCATTAGGTACTTCGCGAGCAGTAATACTGATGTTGTTATGCTGCCAGACATGACTGCAGTCACCGCGCACCTTGACAGGTAGGAACATGCTCGAGCGCGAATAGTAAAAGCAGATGAGCTCTCAAGTTCTTAGTGTTGCCGCCGTACGTCTCTACCCGCTCTCGACTGTCTAGACGCGCGTATTTCGCCTTTGTAGTTTCGTTCACTGCCTGTGGACTAGTGGATGAAAACACATGTCTAAATTCACCCATGACAAAATAAGCCTCGTCCTATATTTACATAGTCATAAACTACAAAGTAAACAAGTGTAATGTCTATGAAATTTCTATAAAGTCATTTAATATCAATCCTGTATATATATAGTGCTTTATTGTAGTAATAACGTAACCTAAAACAAGGAAACTAACCAAGGAATTCACAGACCTATCCCAATCCCATTTCAAGCCCAGAATTAATCGTTGACTATATTCATAGCCCTCCTGAGCCGACCATTGATTAATTTTGATGAAACCTGCTCTCCATGAAATGGAAACTAATCATTTTTGATCAATTATCCAGGAAATGTTGCCATAAAAGCGAACAAAGTTCCCAAAATATATACAATGAACCTTCTATTAATTCATAGTGCGTCATTCACTTATAATGTGCATTTTACTGAAGTAATAAGTACTCTCATGTACGCTTAAATTAAGGTTTTCATATACCTTTCTCTGTGTCGTTTCCAGTCCAGAACTAATTATTGTTACTGGTCTAAAGCCTGACTGGTATTCATAGTCGTCTTTGAACCGAACATTGAACAATTCAGATAATAATCTGATGAAATGTGCTCTTCGAGAAATGAAACTAATAATTTTCGATCAATTATCTAGAAAATATTGCCATTAATAGCGAACAATGTTCCCAAAATATCTGCAATGAACTTTCTATTAAGTCATAATGCGCCATTCACGTAAAATGTGCACTCTACTAAATTAATAAAATGAATAACGCTCGAATCAAAAGTTAATTTTAAATTTAATATTTGTACATTACAATGTTGTGCAAGGGCTACACAGAACAGCGATGTAACAAAAACATTATTTTATGCTGTAAATGTAGCATCACAGTCTTCACTGGCTTCCTGAGAGAAGCCAGCGTAAATATGATATAAAATATAAAACGTTAAATTTAGTAATTTGTTTCCGAGCACGCATTAAAAATGCTTACATTATTACACGGTCGGTGAGGCAACAATGTTAATTTTAATTATTTCGTTTAAAATATCAAGAGAAAAGAACTAAAGAACAAAACAAGAAAATTTCGAAATTAAACGCAGATAAAATTGTTACAATTGTGATCATTTCGGTGTCTGGGGCAGCAGAGCGTTGAACTGTAAATATTATGAAAAATTGCACTTGCAGAATTTTATTCGGCCCCAACGTATCTGGTCAGGATACGAAGAGCTGGGAAAATGCGACACTCTAAAAGTGAAATCATAAAAGCGAAACAAACGCAGTGGAATGACAGCTCTAGAAAAACAAGGCTTTTCGGGGGAAATACTAGAAACTGGCAAAAATCTGGGAAAGCAGTAGTCATACCTATTCCCCATTCTGGAATGCTTCGCTCGTCTGCATTGCAACTGGCGACTGTTAAAACAATGAAAGCACAAAAAAACGAACGGTGAAAAACCAACGACGCACAACAGAGCACTGGAAAATTGTATTTGCATGGAATTATGCACCGGGCGGAAATTGTTGGAAACTATTGTTAACCCTCAGTGCCTTAAGCAAATGTTTCATTTTCAAATGTAATACCGCATGCATACAGGCCGAGGAATTGTATTTCATTTTCAAATTGTTGTATAAACACACCGACACTAGCGCCAATGTGGTTGGGGGAGTGAAATAGCATATTTCCGTTTTGTGCGCTCAGTACATATACGGAAAATCAAAAGCGGGAGCGATGCTTTTATGAAATTGCCAATTTGTGCACGAACCACACGTTCTCAAACTGTCAGGAGCAGAATTTTTTATGCCAATAAATTCAGCAAACAAACACGTGCATATCAAATACATTATATTCCCATAGGAATTCATTCACTCTATTACATATATTGATGAAATTGTGTTTTTATGAATGTGTAGGATACTATGTTATCAATATTTACACATAGTTATTTTTTTGTTTGATTTTACCGAGCATTGACTGCTATGGTCATTAGCTCTATCCAATTCTTTTTCAATGTAATTAGTCATATTAGAGGCTAACACTATTGATGAGAAGAAGAATTCACTTTAATATGCATCCCCAACGAGAATCGAACCCGGGACCTCATGGACAGTGGTCATCGACCATACCATTGCGCCACTTGGTTATTATTTACATTTATAACATCCAAGGAAGTTTGTTCGGAACTATCTAAACAAAATTTAAAAAATGAGAGGCATTATTTGATGCTATCGAAATATCGATATTTTTGAATATCTAAAAATTATCGATTCTTCTCACAACGCATGTTACGAAGCACTAGAAGTGTAGACGAAGGCCTCGTACACATTCAGATCGAGGTTATTCGCCCGAAATGAAAATCAAGAGTAGTTAAATGGAGGCTTTCAAACCAAGGGCGATGCGAATGACTCCACATGTAAATCGAGATTGTTCTTGAAACATCATTAGCAGTCGCGCGCGATGCGCGTACGGTGTGAAAAGACTCTTAAATGAGTGAGGCAAGTCGCACTGAAACACGTGCGACTTAGCAAGCGGCCGGTGCTTCCAACCCCAATTGTTGGCGCAAACAGGCAGAAAACCACATCAAACCAACTCCTGGTTTATTAATATAGCAAAAACGAACCATCCATCCGAATTTAATTTTAATTAACTTCCTCATATCCTGTGTTTTACACAATCTTCCCTAACTTATAAACCCCAAGTTATGGTGCATAATCTCTAAGACGGAAAATATTTAAGTTTATGAGTTTCCAACCTTTTTTGGCTTTTACTAGTCTAACTTGGATACCACTGATCTAAAACACAGCCTACCCCAAGATTAGCAAATAATTATTTTATTAAACGAAAAATGTAACTTACTTTTCATTAAAATTTCTTGATCTCTTTTATTGCTGCAATTCTCCGAATCAAAGATAATTTCTTAAAACCCAAAGGTTTCAAATTCAAAAACCTTGATTTCAGTAAAAACCTAAATAAAAACGGAACGTCATTTCATGAAAAAAAGTTGATAGGACACCAACGTCAAGCAAGGCACATTGTACGCACTGAGGATAACAAGATAATGAAACTCCCAAACAAACAAAAAATCTAGGGCGTCGCGCAACTTCGTAGGTACATGTAATTTAAGTTGCAACAACTTTAATTTAAAAAAGAAATTGCTTGGGACTCAAGGTTCTCCTCTCGACCTGCATGAAGCTGATTTTCATAAAACTCGCATTTCAGGAGCAACGCCTACAGGGAAAAAACCTCTTTAATGTCCTCATTTAGAATCATAGCAATAAAAATAATCAATTTAGAGTTTTTCAAACACAACATTCCCCATTTTGCAATGAAACACACAAATCTAGGAACAACTAGTCCGGTCACAGTAATTTTATCAAGAGTTCAGGGTGCATGTCATGGCGATATGCAACTTTCAGCATTTGCATGTTCGACACGGACAGTGTTCATGTCGCACCCTTCGCGTTTCGCGCACATTTCGCAATAGTGCCACTGTGCATGCACGCGCTTTATTACGGCGAACAACTGAACAAACATTCGCACGACATACGACACAGAAATACAATTACATCGATTGCGCTCCGTTTCAGCTGGAGAGACGAAATACATGAAACAATTACTACTTTGCAACGTGCGTTATGATATAGAGACGTGACTCACGTGCATGTCATACCCGTCCGCAGTTGCAGTTGTAAATTTATGTATAGAAAGAGACGTTTAATTAATATTAATTTCCAACTTCCTTTCGGGTACAGCTGGCTGGCAACAGAACAGATAAACATGTGTTGAACAATTGTCATGTTAAAATGCACATGTCCATTGCGATGTAGGTATGATGGATACGACTTTTTCAGGTCTAATTATAAAATACCTTATAATTTTTATAACTAATGTGATGAAGGGGTGTCTCAAAGTAGGAAAAATCGCTCTTTTTCTATATCGAAAGTATCAATATTTAAAGACTACATACATATAACAAAAATACAAATAAAAACATCAAATACAACTTATCAATAAACACTAAACAGATCTCCACAAAGAAGAAAATAAAAACGACTTTCCTCTTATTTCCACTATTGCTCAGCCTTCTTTCTTCTCTCCTAGCCGCCCCATCCCCTCTCTCCCCCAAACACTCCCATATCGCATTCACACCTCCGCACAGACTTTCTACCTACACCTCATAAATTCGCGCGTCAGGTGCTCCGCACAGCAATCCCCATCTGAATCCCCATCTTTCTCCTTCTCTCCTCCAATACACATCTTGCTCTGGTCATTATAATTTTCGCCAACCGTTTTTTTTCTCAGCAGTCCATATATTCCGATATCCTCCCTCCTACATTCGCCGCCTGATACCCAGGATTAAATTCACTGCTTCGAATTTGCTCTTGACTCGTCTGCTCTTCCACCTCCTGGTCTCTTATTCTTACCATTTCTGATACCAGATCGTCATCATCCTAGAAGCGTCGTAGAGCCACCTCAGAGAGCCCCACAGATTCATACATTCGTCTCCTCTTCTCTTCTACTCCATGCACCCCCCACGCCGCTTACGCACCACATCCATGCTCTGTTCTCCAATCTATCCTCTTCCATTTGCACTAGACAATTCATCATATTTAGCTACCAACAACTAACACACATGAAAAAAATTGCAGTCGAAACATGACCTACTATTTAACGAGTTCAAATAAATTGAACTACAGATATACATAATCTCGCACACCTATTTGACCGAATGAAAAGAATGGTACGTACGTTGCCCAACATCATCGCATGATTGTTTCGCGTGAAACGAATAAACGCTCGGCCATTGTTTCCATTTTGTGAGACCAGCGGCGTGGCGGCTTTATCACTGAGCCCGGCGCTCATTCGCTGCCGCCCCCGCCTGCAGCGTGGCCAAAATTTCGCAATTAATTATATCAAAGAGCTCGCATACCACTGTCAGTTGTTGTCATTTCCCGCAACTTCGTGGGGACAAACACAAACACACATTTTCGCCCGCAAGGGTTGGAAGGGGTCAAAGTAAGCGAGAAATAATTATATTCGCCACAAGAAGCTGCTTTTGACAACCACACAATATTTGCCTCCACAAAATATTTCAGTCAACAAACGGACACTGTGATAAACTGCTTGTTCATATTATATAGTGGTATTCGAATAGTTGTATTCCAACTAGTTGTACACAACTACGATTGAATTAGCTAATTGCAAATACCTAGGTCTATTTTCAATATTTAAGGTTGTTTCATACAATAGTATACCGTAATTTGGATTATTATGAAATTGTCAATTACATTGACACAGTTTTCAAGTCATTAAAATCAAATGTTACCAAATGTTGTGGTCTTTTTGAGGACGTTATACAAACAGATAGTACAATAAAAAAGAAAGCGTAGCTTAATTGTTAATGTCATGCTTTTTTGATGTTTTACCTGGTTCTTATTAAACGTTGCTTCAGTACAATAATGATGTAATATTGTGGAACTAACCTGAAACAAAAGACATTATTAGTAGATAATGGTTTACTAAACAATATAAGAGGAAGAAATAAACATGTTGAATGTGTCTGTATGTATTAAAAACAAAGCACCAACTTGAATATAAAATCACATATATTATTTAATGTTCGCTTCAAATTCATTTATATTGAATACAATTATAAAAACGGGACGATGTTATTTTGATTGTGAGATAAGAGATAAATTAGGAAGAAAAGTGTTCCTTTTTCGAATAATCCTTGATGTTCAAGAGTGACTTTCAATAAAATCAGGAGAGACAACAGAAGGAAACAACAAACCAAATTATGGGAATAATATATCAAGAGTACTAAACAAGGCTGAAAGCATGAAAGATACGGAACAGAAAAGAAAATGAATTAAAATTTGGGAACCAATATATGACATGATTTTTTGTCACATACCTAAAGTGTAACAAATCATATATGTGAGTTTGCATGTGCATGAGGGTGTACGTCTGTACATGTCCTATATCCTTGCTCGCGTGTTTATGTCCATTTAGAAGTCTGTGTGTACGTGAGGATGAGGGTAATATAAATTTCTTCAAAAGAAATACCCTCCAAATGAAATCAAGGCCAGGATGTTTATTTTTTATGTTTAACACATTTAATATTCATCACTAGTAGATTACAAAATACTATTATTACAGGTAAGACTTTATATTATCTGCTTATTACCTATTTAGAATAAGTAAGTTACTCTCACTTATTACTCAAAAGCGAAAACAAAACAACAACTAATTGTTCTTCGCATTATTCTTCCACACAATAGGAAAAAACCGGCAACATCGATGTGCAACACCGGAATAACATGACCTTTGTTTGCATAATTATAATTAGTCGCGCATGCTTCAGCGTGATTTATGATTTTGTAATACATGTAACAGTTTACAATCAAATTGCATCTACACTATATATGATTCGGTGGGCTTAATTAAAATACTATTAACTCAAAAATTGCCTCATATATCTATAATTATTGTTAATTAACCGCGTTAATTGAATATATTAATCAAGGTTGCAAAATAACATACTCCCAACTGCGATTACACGGACATACGCATGAATTAATTATTTATTAAAATATTTACTTTATTATTAATTGGGGATAAGTTAATTATTTTCACTGTTTATATAAAACAATATTTTAAATTATCTATTATATTAGTAAAAATAATTAAATTTCATGTTTAAAATTTCATTTTTATTATTATTTGTATTTGGTCCGTAGACCTGGCCATCGACCTAACTGGTCCTTCAGCCTTGATACAAGTTTTGTTATTTTATTTGTATATACATGATAATATTATGTTGTTGTTATTGTTGATTTTTGTGTGGTATTATTGTGTTGGTTCCTTGGTGAGTGTTGTGTGATTGTGTGATTGAATTGCCTCGTGGTTTTTGCTTGTTATACCTGTAGTGGGATGCGCATACTGCGATTGATGTGATTTTGATGTGTGATTTTGTAGTGTGGATATGATAGTGTGGATTTTTATGTGAATAAATTAGCGTGAATTAATTAACAAATTAATTCACATGTAGGAGCCCACCCCGGGGATTCAAACCCCGTCCGACTGCGTGGTAGACCGAAACCTTACCAACTATGCTGCCCAGGTGACATATTACACATTACATATTTACATTTACATATTTATTTAGTTATTTTAATGGACATTTTTAATCAATATTTTGATTGTTAGAATCTAAACCAATCATAATTTCAACAAAATTTTATTTAAACCACAATTATTTTAAATAGTTAAAGATAACTCGTCAAAGGCAACGAAATAATAACTATATAAACAAGAATAATTAATAATTTTAACCAAATCACAGTTTGTAGTTTTGTCCTTTAGTATAAATCCCCCACAACAGGGCGAAACAGGCGAAGAGCAAAACCGCAAATGCAATAGCACATTTTATTGCGTCGTATTTCCTGCAATCCGCAATATAGGTTACTAGGTTAATCGCTGTCGCTTAAATTTGTTGATGCACAAGTTGTCTACGACCATATCAATATTTAGGGATTAAACCAGAAAATTGTACATCTTTATTTATTCAGTTCGATTGACGGGCGCGCATAAATTCGGATATTGACGAACCAAAACCAAAAACCGTAAATCGAACATGCCATAAATCTATCCCTCCAACATTCGGAATTAAAACGAGCAAAAAGCGAGCCGAATTCAAGCGAACGTCGAATTAAAACCTATCTTGTTAAGTCGACTAACAAGTGAAGTACGAACAATAAAATAATTTATTCATCAACATCGCGAAACGAACGGCGAAAGACACGGAAACAATCGGCATGTCGACGGTAACAATTCCGAAAAGTGGATTCGCCAGAAATCCTACATTTACGGTCTAAGATATCTCGGAAATGCAGATTAAATCGCACATCTACGGATGGTGATGATTTAAAATGAATAGCAATGGAGGATCTGTTAAACGAAGCTAGGAGTATAAACACTAACTATGGAAGATATGGCTCGGAACAGTGCACAACAAGAAATAATTTCTTAGGAAAAATGAGCAAGATGCGAAGATGAGTTTTGAGTTGAAATTGAATGTCAGCAATCTATACGAATGTATTATTATTATTCGCTGGAGGATAAACACACGAAAAATTACAATTTGAAAAGGAATGTTTGCTCTGAAAACTTCCGACAAAATACGTCAAATTATACGTCAATAAACACGAATTGGAAACGAAACAATGAATTGTTTTCTGGTACAATTATATTATGAAATTGTTAAAGTGGACTGGTTTTGTGTAAATAACCGTGAGGGTTGGTGAAAACAATTGATCAACTTGCTAAATTTAACCAAATAATGTTAACCAATAATATTATTTTTATGAAGTGCGGAGATCCCGCAAAATCGTACAGAGAATGGAGTACATTTGTTTTTACATATGTCTCCGGGATCGAGGTACTCAGTACTCGGTTTATTGAATTCTTCCCAAATCTCAGTCTTTGATTATGAGTCTATTTGCATAAATATAGATCTTACACGGGGAGTCTCTCAATTGTCCGATTCAGATTTGCATGAACATTTTTGTACGTGTAGGCCAACTCCTTGCACAACTTGCCTGAGCATGTATATTTTACATGTATATACTTTTTATATTATGTTATTTGTTTTTGTGTGAAATATTTTTGGAGGAAACGGCTCAAAACAATTGACATACTCCCCTAGTTAGTGTTATGCGCTTTTCACATTTGGGGCACGTGTTGCGAGACTTCAGAACGCTTCCACATTGCCGGCTTCAGATTTGAAGCTTTTATGCTTTGTTTTGTCTGCCCATTGCATTTAAAAAGAGATAAATAAATTTTGACATATCTTCCTTTAAAGAAAAGTCAAAGAATCTCTAAATGCCTTAAAATATATAAAGCAGATTATATTAAATGGCTTCCTATGAATAAAACTCCAGGGAAAATAAATATCGCCTCGTGAATAACCTATGAATAATAATCCCTTGAAAAAATGATGTTTCGACTCACGTCTGATTCACGGCATCGCTGTATTGAATCAAGTGTCATTAAAAAACCCACCGGTTGGTTCGCAAGCATTTGAAAAAAATAACGCATAGGCCAGCGTGGATGAATGCTGGTTGAATGTCCTGACTTCCAGCGGAAATCCATAATTTCCCTGCGCGTTGGCACGCCATCGAAGCCGCGATGCACTGCGACGATAGCGCCGTCGCTGCAATGCTGGAAACAGCCAGCAGTAGTAGTGGTAGTTTTAGTAATAGCAGCAAGAACAGGCGGTAGGCAGCGGGGGCGACATGGGGGCAGCAGAGTGATATTCAATGCATTGAAACGTGTCAAACGGGTGCGTGCAATAGAATAAAACGCCAAACAGCAAAGTACATGCGCAGCCGACCATCACCCGGCCGTCGACGACTCACCTATCGAATCGCTATTGCGTTTTATCACTGCCCCGGTGACGTTTCGAGTTGAAAGGTGTGACGTGCGACGATTTCAGCATCCACCGCAAAATGCATCAATGCATCGACGGTCAATGTAATGTGCATTCATCGACGGATGATGGTGTTGCATTTTGCTTGAGTTGCTGTTTGTTTTCGATGATTGTATGCGTGGGTACGGGTACAGCTAACAGCCCACGCATCCATTGTGAAACTATAGCGATTCGTAAATCATGCGGAAATATGACTTGATTGTGAAATTGACATAGCTTAGTATTCGTTCCATAATGTACCATGGCATATCTCTGTAACCATTATTCGATGGTTGATGATCAGTGTACCATAAAAACTCTACGTGGGAATAGAAGAGTCACATAGATAATAGGGACTGAAATAACATTATTCTGATCCTAACTAAAACCACAGGTCCGCTTGATTTCGATCCTAAAGTCACCTTAAATCGTGATATTAAATACAACAGGAGAGGACATGACAACCTTAGTATCCTTAACTCACTTAGTCAGTCTTTTGATAATTGCATTCCATTCCATGCGCTATAATTTTCTTATAACTTAGCAGATCAATGGTTCAAGACATGTTCATAAAAAACCTAGCTGTGGGACTTTACAAGTTTCATAGATAGTGTGACGGACATTTCAAATGTTCAAATCTGCTTTGTCCTAACTAAATTGGTAACATTAGGTACATCAGGCGAGAACCTGCTCTGTTGCCCTTACTCACTTAATCGTGTGGCCTTTTAATTCCAGAATACTACAGTTCTAGGTTCCCGGCAACTTGTCAGGTCCAAGAACACTGACACCCTACATGTCTGGCAATAATAGTCGTCTCAGTAGTAAAGCAATCAACCTTGCAAATTCCCAATCACCTAACTAGGTTTAACTATTAAAATTATGTACATTACTGAAAACTTAAAAAAAGTTACAGGGATTCTGAATATCAAAGATTTAAGTTTCGCCACAGTTTCTTAGTCTAGTAAATTTTCATAATATCTCACAAATTTAGCGAAGTTACTATATATTTCTAAAAATTCAGTACTTTGATATACTTTGCGTGAGCGTTGAATAATTTTAATACCTCCCAACTGTGACCGCTTTCAGCTTACATCTGTCGATATCGGAACGTCGAAAACGGTTGAAAGTAAAATATGCCAGATTTATTCCATCACAACGCAGCAAGCCAATGGCCTGCTTTCCACCAACTAACGCCACACATAATGGTCCTGACATAATGCTATATTGGTTATTGGAAAAGCAAAGCCGATTTGTGGGGGCCACATGCCTCCTTTCCATAACTTTTTCTAAAAAACACTCTACCTTGCTACCCTGCCACCCGCAATATATGGAAAGGGAGCCAAACAGACGTGCACCGAACACAGTATCGAAACTCCAAGAACTAAGTAAATATCGAAGTAATTTAGCAGTTAGCTAAAGTAATATTTATAGAAACACTTTCTCTAAGTAAAATACGGTAAGTAAAGTACGTTCAGAACTATATTTTCTATAAATTGAACCGTAGAAAATTCCAAACATTATATAAAACACTCCAATAAAGTTATTTTTAACTGTTGAGTAAAATATTATCGCAATAACAATTTCACGTTGTTGCAAAATTGTTTATTTTAATTACAAATATATGTTTAACTTTATGTCTGGTTGTTATTTTTGCACCAGATAAGCCTATTTTATAATAAGTTTTATAATAAGTAACAGTAAAACATCATTATTAAAAAGTATAAAATGAATAATTACAACTAATAAATGGATTGTAAAATTTACTTTAAACGGTATTCGTACCAAAGTCAATACAAGCCATATGGTTGAGTTGGAAGCAATTTCTTTAACATAAGGAAAGTGCGTGTAAAGAAAGTTGCAATCTGCAAATTTCAACCTTAATTAATTGCAAAATAATAGTAGATATTTAAACAAAAACGGAAACTTTATTTGTACGTTTTATGATTAAATATCATAAAATACCAAAGAATAATGTTTAAAAATTGGTATAGCCCCTTAAAACATTACAACATTTCTTCTAACTTCCTCTCAGCGATTTAATTTGATTTTATCAATATTAGAAAGTTTGATACTAGAAGAAAAGAATGA
>WSZQ02151442.1:0-20996 GCA_019419845.2 Weissflogia rhopalogaster
GAAGGTGATGTGTAGGTGGCGAAAGAGAAGGGGAAGGTCAGGAAAAAAGAGGAACGATTACAAATGTAATCAAAGTTAAAATTTTGTGATAAGACAACCTGAATCCGTCTGTAATGCAGGAATATTTTATTTATGCGTTTTCGATTATATCATCAATCATGAGGCAAATTGAGAAGTACAAACTAGTTTCTGAAGAAAAAAAAAACGAAAAAATAAAGGAAAGGAAAAGAGAGAGAAAAAAAAGTGTGAAAGAGAGAAGGCAGAGGATAGTATTAAAAAGTAAGTGAAAAGTACTAATTTCATGTCGGCATCATCATCAATCATACGCGTTGGGAGCCGTGAGATCGGCGAAATGTGAGGTGCGAAAACTATGCAGGGGTTAAAAAAAACAAAGAGGTAATATTTCATAGAAATCGTCAAATTCCATGGGAGTCCTTTATTTCCTAGATATTTTATAAGGGTCGAGATAATAGCGCTTTTGGGATTTTGGGATAGAAAGGGAATTTGTTATAAACTGTTGAATATAACAACAATAGTTTTGTGTAAAAAAATTAGGAATTGAAAACAATCAGTTCTTAAAAATGAGGTAGTGTAAGATAAATCAATCTGAAAAGGTATCGTTTGATGAATACTTGATTTTTCATAGTGTTTTATATCGGGTGAGTTTTTTGACGTGAAAACTTTAAATATCTCGAGAAATATGCCCTCTACGAAAAAATTGTAGGTAATCAAAAAGTGGGTGGGGGAAAGTGGGTGGAGTGGGGGTAACTTTAAAATTTTAAACGGGTACCCCTATTTTTTAATGCAGATTCGAATTGTATGACTGAAAGTATACACGTTTATACACGTAAAGAATAACACGTTTTTACAAATTAGGTTTATTATTTTATGCGATATTTAACATTATGTAAAACACATGACCGAAAAAAAAAGAAATTGGAATGCAATTTTCTACCAAAATCTATAGAAAATAGAGAAATGCAGTATTTTCAATAACTAAGTATATAAAAAAGATAATTGATGAAGATTACTGTCTCTGCTTGATAAAACGTGATATTAATATTATTTTGCACAAACACAAAAAAGGAGTTTGACAAATGTTTTATGAGAGCGTTTTATTAAAAGTACCTGAAGATGCCGATAGGTGAAATGTACATTGTACGTGTTTAATAAAACGTTCTCATAACACATTTTTCAAACTCTTTTTTTTGTGTTTGTGCAAAATAATGTATAAAAAAGATACTGTAAACATCTTAAAAGAATTAAAGAAGTTGCGCATTATTTCAGCCGTCGTTCTTTAAATTGTTTTATTTTTGATATCTTTTTATCGTTTTTGAATTGCCATTGGTGTGCGATTGGTGCCGAGTGACTTCTTTGCTCCCGCGGGAACCGTATTGCGGCAGGCCTCGTGCCCTCTGTGCGCCATGTACAAACATGAAATATGAAAAATATGAAAAGCCTTTTCATTTGGGACCGCCAACCCATCTGCGCGGAAGACGTACAACGCAGTATGCGAAAATACAGCGCAGCTGAGTCTTAAAGAATTGGCAAAAACTAAGTTGTATAAATAAGTACGGGCTGCACAAAAGTGCGCTTGCCGCCACCAACGTCGCCGCTCCCCCGCCATCTCCCAGACACAGCCACCTCATCCTCCTTTCCTCCCCTTCGGCTCGTAAATGTAAAGGATTTATGATATTACTAGCGTTTGTACAATGCGCCGGCAATTGTAATATGTTTATAACGAGTCGTATTTTCTGCGCTTGCCGCCACTCTTTATCCGCGGGGGAGGATATTTCCTACGAACTATTCGTTCGTAACATGCACAACTTCAAATTTAATCTAATATTGTTTATGTAGGACTTCATATTTTTTGCCGGTTTAATTTTCTGAGTACATCGAGTTTGACTGTAGGCAATCCAATTTACGCAAATCTTTGATTTACAACTAACAATTTTCCGACAAAGTACTTTTAAAAAAGGGCTAATGCGCAGAAAATATAATTTTCTAGTACTCTTCAGTTCTCAACTTATTAATTAATAATCTAAACTGAAATATAATAAGGTCAGAGGGAAAGATATGCTCAAGAAGTTGCCTACCCTTTTCAGTCTCATAATTTTCCTCCCAGCCTTCATCAAACTTGAGCACAGATGATTTATTCATTGTACAACTGATGCGTTTTTTTGAATTTAGAATACATCGAACTATCCTCTTAAAACATAAAGCATATATAAATCTTCTAATGTCTATTAGAAAATTCGAAATATTGAAGAAAAAAAAATAGGTTTTAATCTTTTTAGCGAGTGTAAACTTTTAGACAATTTTATGATAGATAAAATAATACCACGTTGAACAACGAATGCAGCACCCGACTTGCTCGGCAAAAGGGCTGTAAAAGATTTTATGCACTCGCAAACAGCAGTGCAAATGGGAACAACATATCGAAAAAAAAATGTTAATTACACGTCATAACATTTTTACGCTTGTGGGTTGCTTCATTTGTGTTTTACACTTTTTCGGTGTGTCATTCAGTGCACTGTCAAAGGGGACATATCGCATATAATGCTATAAAACGCGCGAAGTGCTGTTTTTCGTGCGGCT
This sequence comes from Weissflogia rhopalogaster, assembly GCA_019419845.2. Lineage (NCBI taxonomy): Eukaryota > Metazoa > Arthropoda > Insecta > Coleoptera > Staphylinidae > Weissflogia > Weissflogia rhopalogaster. The sequence continues at coordinate 2,599 of WSZQ02151442.1, forward strand.
GCTGTGCGAATATAATGTGACAATGCTGGTAGTTTTGCTCGGCGGGCTTGAGTAATTCATAATTATTTCTCTGTGGATAATGAACGCCGACTTAATTGACTACATGGGCGCATATGCTCACGTTGTGATATTTTCTGTTGTGCTCTGTAGAACGGCAGAGGAAATTTGTATACGAATTTGCTGGATATCACAATTTTAAAGGGAACAAAAATGAGAACAAAAAGTAAATCTGAAAATATTTTTGTGCTTGCACATTTTACGACTCTATTGTTTTAGGTTTCGTTGTTATTATGCTTGTAAAATTTTATTAGAATATTACTTTTTTGTGGAATTGATTGATTTTCCATTATAATGAATTTCAAAAATTAAAATATCTAAAATAATCAAAGATATAGAACTCGCCAAAACTTAGATTGACATTTCTTGAGAGTTTTTGTTATATTTTATGATTACGAACATGTTTATTGCTAAAAAGTTGTTTTGCAAAAAAATGTTTATGTCCAAAACTGAATGAACATTTGGAACGCGGGTATTCTCAAAGATAAATTAAGAAATTTTATGAAATATTCAATACCTTAAAACGCAATTAAACAATTCTTATCAAAAGTTCTATATAGGTTAGAATTTTTGATAAGAATTGCTTGATTGAGTTTTAAGGTATTGAATATTAAAAAAAAAAGTAGGGATGTTTGTTTAACAGTCATAAAATTTTATTAAAACATTAATTTTGTTAGTTATTACTTGATTTTTCAATAATGAAATAAAAAATTAAATATTCATGGAATTTTATATACGTATGGAATTTATAGCAGTTTGTGTCATTAAAATGTGTTTGTCTGAAATATTTGTCAACAAAAAGTTGTTCTTTTTGGTTCAGCATGAATAACCATAGGAAAACTAAGCCAAATGTATGCAAAATAAAATTTAGCGCAAATTTATTTAAATTCCCAACGAGATTAGGCAATATTAAAGTATATAAAACACCTCTAAAAGGTTAAAAACCACTTGACATGACATAAACACCTGCGTTAATCAAGCGTTCCTGCTCTCCTGCTGGCCAACTTTCGCAAATTCTTGTTACAGCTTGTTTTATCCTGTCGCACAATTTCGCTTGTGTTTTTGCGCCCTGCCTGCTGAATGCTGTAATTCCAAAACCTCCAGCAGGCAGCAGGAATTTTCGCTCCCGTTCGCCTTTTGCACTTTTGGTCTGGGGGGGAGGGAAGGGTGGTTCGTTCGCGAAAACTTTGCCTTTAATTCTAAAGTTAAATCTTGCAATTCATGTTTTCGTACACTTGTTCGTTCATACCTTGTTACGCGTAATACACTTCATTGCTGAGTCAGAGCGTACAAGTACTACATTGTGTTATTGTACCCGAGTCTGTTTACGCTGAGTGCGAAAATGTGCAAATTTTCCCCATTTTAACATGTGAAAATCAGCAACAACAACTAAAGTACGAACGTTTTTGTTTCAGGTAAGCACAACCAACGAACCACCGCTTTGTATACGTGTATATCGAGTTGTATTATATAAGAGGGTAAGTGTCTCATTATAAGTCGTATTAGAAGTCTGATTAGATGCATTACCATTTTGGCGATTAATTATTGATAATATGCCATCGACGGGAAAGCTATTACGTGGCCGTTTAATTATTTATCCGCATACTGCATCCTGCGGCAAGTGGGCCTCAACCTCCCTCTCCTAGAAGGAGGGAAGGAGAGAGAATGGGTTTGAAGGGGTTTAGTTAAAAGGGAGGACGGTACGATGCCACTATGTGTTTCGGTGTGTCAGTGTGTGGTGCACAACAACTCTCGGTGCAGTTAATTGAAATCATGCTTGAGTTCTGTGGGAAGGCTGGGTTGGTCTAGGAGTTTGGGTGAGGGTGGTTAGAAGGTGTGGGTTTGAGGTGGGTTTGAGGGGGTTTGAGGGTAATTGGGAGGTGGATGGGGGTTTATGGGGATTGGGGCAGGATGAGGGTGAGGATAGGCTGAGAGAAGGTTAGGGTAGATGCCTCACAATCGGTGCGTATGGGCTGAAGGAAGCTGGTTGCCGGCTGCAATGTTGCTCTTTCCCTCGCGGCCCGAAACCCATCCCCGTTGCTGTCGCCTCGCCACAGGTTATATCCAGATAAATTATGCCACAATGATCAAGCGACAGTCTGCTTAACGTGCGGTGCCAGCTTGTACGGGTCCTTGTTGCAAGGCAGGCAGGCGGTGGTCGACAGGCCTGCCGTGGTGTGATGCGCGACGCGGTTTCCCGGACCACCCGGCTTCTGCGGGTGCTTAATGGCGAAACGCGGGTTTAATGAGCGATTAATTTTTGGGATTAAGACGCTCGTACCACGGCTGAGGGTGATTTATAATCTGATATGGGGATTCAATTTGGTTGCGGCTGGCTGGGGTTTGGTAGTTCGTAGTTATTATGCTGTTTTAATTTGGACATCATTAATTTTGGATTTATTCATTGTTAGGGTATTTTCAGGGTTTATAAATATGTTGCCCACTTCCAAACGACCTCTTCCTAAATTCTATTCAGGATAATAAGTGGAATTTAGGGAATGATTTGCTTTAAAATCGGCAGGTAAATTGGTTTATTTTAGTCTCGAACCCTTCTCCACCAAAAGAAGGTTTTCTATGTTTGTACAATTCTTGTAAGAGTTATTATATGATGAGTACAAGAAAATGAAAAGTCTTCTTTCCTGGGTATATTATGTACCTTTTTATTAGTTCCAGGAAGGTGCTTGAGAGACCGAAGGAAATTCCTCGAACTTGTGTTCCTTTGAAAGTTGTAGAGTTTCGTCTCTGCCGTCTGAAACACTCAAACCCCCACAAACTCTCACTAATCGAAGGTCAGGTAAACTCTTAAGAGTTTCTATCCGCAGACCGATGAGTCCACTATCTCATTAAGAGTAGTAACTGTTTTGTATTCTTGAAAGATTTTCAAACATGATTTTTGGATCATTGTCTTAAAAAAGGTGTTCCATGTCACTATTCCCAATCCTAGTCGAAACCTACGCCATTTAGCAGCTGTGCTCTTTTTCTGGAGGTTCGAAATGCATTAGAAGTAGTCGGTGTCAGCTTAAGGTCTATGACCTCCTCTGAGAGCCTCCCACAAATGAAAATATCAGATTTTACTAGTACATTAGCTTATAATGTTTCTAAACTGCGTTTAAGTACAGTGTTTTACTCCAATATCAAAAGAAATCAGATTCCTGTAATGATATAGCTAAAATTGAATCCCCCAATAAAGACATCTGTTGAGGTAGCATCTAGGAAGTAAATTTCGGGCTTTCTTTCCAATATGAGCACCACGAGCGCACACGGGGTACGCGATCGGAATATTTGGCAACGTGTTAGGCAGCGTCATGGCAACTCCTGGACCTGGGCCCAATTCTCAACCGCCCGATTGCGTCCCCAACCCCACCATGTCCCCTCATGCGTCATCTTCGATGATACCTCTATCTCTTTCTCTTCTCTTTTTCTACTCCATGTTCTCTCTCTCTCTCTCTCTCTCTCCTCCACTCCACTCCACTCCACTCCAGATCCCTCAGCCCTAGCCCACCCATCCCTAATACCATATAATACCGGTGTACTACATTCTCTTTATTACGAAGACGCATCTCAATTTCGGGATTACGGCGATCACTAAATATCGCAGCATGACAGGCGCATTCGGGAGATATTTTGCGCTATCTTGATTTCCGCCAGCGTTTTCCATTCTTTCGCGCCATCTCATATCGAACAATAGGATGAATAAAATGCGTAACACGTTTCCGCGATTCACTTTGTTCGCAACGACGTCGCCAACGACGACGTCTCTCTATGATGATGACAGTGACAGGACAATCGGAAAATAGAAGAAATTTGCAGGAAATGACAAACATTTTCGCCCGAATTGAAATTTAATATTTTCGATGGATAAACGGGAAATGCTTCGGCGATACAGTCACGAGCTGCGGAGAGGCGAGCGGGCAACAGGAAAAACAGTCGTCGCTGGTGAAGTTGAGGAAAACAAAAGTTGCGCTAACTTCCAATTTATAACCGAAAGTTTTCTTATTTTCCTATGGCATTCATGCACTTTTCCGTCTTGCGCTTGGGAGGCGCAATGTAAGCAAAAAGAAGTCGGCCTGCGCGGCGCGTTTTTCCGCAACGTGAATTTCTCGATCCGACAATGGGACAAAAGCAGCGGCGCGCCGGGGGTTTGAGTAATTTCAATATGAAATTTTCTCACTTCTTCGTCGCAAGGCGTATTGAGTGCTCTCGCGTCGGTCGTCGCCAGAGTGCGATTTCCCAATCGGCGAAATGGACTTATCGTCGCTGCGTCGACGACGACGACTGCGATGGCAAGGCGAGACGGCAGGTCGAGATGAAAATTTTTAATAGAACGCGAATTATGTGCGTTTGGCGAGTGAAGCCATGGTGAAATGCAGGCAATTTTACGAAACTATTGACAACTTTCCAGGATGCCAGGCGACGGCGACGTAGACGACGACGCAACCCGCGCAGCCAACTTAATGCCAAGTTCATAAATACTTAATTAATCACCTTCGTTTTGAGTCGCTTGAGAACCATAAAAATAAGTTCCAGAGTTTTCTAGAAAGGTATCTGATGAATTCTGGAGGCACTAGGAATGGGCTTGTTAGGAAGACCAAATAATTGAATTTTGTTCAGACTATCCAAGTTGGACTTGGAAGGAAGTGGAAAAAATAAGACTAAGCGTAATTTTAATGAATTTTTAGTTTTCGAGAGTAGATTAAGGGTGGTTATTGGACTAGGATCTTCCCAAGTTATGTGCTCTTTGAGGGACCTTTCGAAATTGAAAGTTCACTTAGTAAGAAACGGACCAGTCCCTGGATCGGTTTCTGAGGAATCAACATGGCCTGTGATATCTCTTCCTAAAATTAATCCGTATTCTAGGAGTCAATTTGATGAATTTTATGGGCACCAGGATCGGGCATGTCCGGGTGAGTACAATAAGAATTTAGATGGATTTTTAGTGTTAGAAATGTGATTAGGAGATGTTGAAAATCTAATGTCTTCCTTAGTTATGGTCTTTTCGATGGAAATATTTCTTTGAAGATTGGTGATCCTTCTTCAAAAACTTGTGTGTTTCAATAAATCTCTTAGATCTTTGGAACCAGGCAGTAACCGTTCTATACTTACAAGTACTCATTTAATTTAAGGTTCATAAATATTTCTGATTGGCCTTATTTAAATGCCCAAAAGTTAGCTCGCTTAGAATATTTTATAAGGGCCAATCTCTGATATTTCCAAACACGCTATTGATCATTCCTCTGAAAGCTCGTCTAGATCTTTGTAAGTAGGAAGAATTCCTAGTGACCCAAGGAGTATTGAGTCACATGCTTCCAGGTTCATAAATACTTAATTAATCACCTTTCGTTACGGGTCGTTTGAGACCGACAAAAATACCTTTGCATCCGGCCATAATACCATCCGATAAATCATGGAAGCGCCAGCATGGGGCTCGTCAAGTCAAAATTGCGCATTAAACATTCACGTGTAATTGATGATGGCGAATTCTGCGCATTTGTACGCAAATATTTCCCGAAACTATGCGCTATTGAATCGTGGCCCCGGCAAAATCCGCCGAAATTGCGCATGAATAAATCGATGTGCACCCACATCTGATTGAGCTTCCATCGACGATGTAATGACACGGCAACGAGTTTTCAATCATGGGACACGAGCGACACGAAAGTAGCCCGAACCCACGGCTCGCGGCCGCTTTTGAACTGACGCGTGAGTGGAGTGGGTCTGGGAACAGTGGGCGCGAGAGGTATGATTAAACGTCACCGCGGCTAAAATGTGCTTTTAACCAATTTACAGGATTTGATAACATGTGTGGTTTGGTAGGTTAATTACCGTTAACGTTTAATCGTCGAGTCGGTGTTGTCTGTAGTGCCGCCGGCGTACTGGTGCGGGGACCAGGTTCGTTGAAATGGCTGTTACAATCACAATCGTTGTGAGTACCATTTGCGAGGGTGGTGTGCAATTGGGAGGTTTGGTAAAGTTTAGGGGGTTTGGTGTGGTTATGGCCACGCCCAGTGTGTGGCCAGCTCGCGTTTTGCTGGATGCAACAGCAATGTTCACGTCAAGTGGGCTTAGATTAATTTAGTGATGTGTTTGCATACCATGGCTATTCAAGCAGAGGCAAACGCTATTTTGTATTAGGTCAAAGTTATTTATGGTTAGGTTAGGGCTCTGATCTGTTTGAGAACAGATTATGTTTTGTTTGTTTCACTTCTGGGTAGATTAGGTTAGATTCTTGCTTGTTCCAGTGGTGGGGGTTAAAATAAAGGAGAGGATAAGATCGGATTTCACAATAGAATAAGTTGCATTAAGGTGAGTTATGATGTGTTGCGTTAGAGGTTAGGTTTAGGTAGATTAGGATAGGGTCGTAAGAACTGACTCTGATAATTCCTTCCTAAGTCAAGCTAGGTCAACTTAAAATACGGTAGGAACAGCCCGGTTTCAATAAAGCTCCATTAAGCGAAGTTTCCTTAGTCATACTCAAATCTTGCGCTGGGACATGAATACCATAACGATAAAACTCACAGGTCCTAGCTAGTTCCACTTTAAGGTAGATTAATAATATGGTAGATTGTAATAATACCTTGTCCTAGATCTATCTTCTTCCATTTTCCCATTTTAGAATAGGATCAAATGCGATAGATTTTGCTTGATGACGATGCGTTAGACGTTAAGTTCAATTAGGTTAGGACAAGTCAAATTCCCAAGGTCAAGTAGTGTCAGGCCCACCGCCGTTATCTTGTTCGCACATATCAGGTCCAGACTTCTATAAATTATTCAAGATTCTCCCTAAGTCAAGTTAACTTTTACCTTACCCAAATAAATCCTCAGATTGGGAGCGGGTATTAAAAGTTCAGGACAGAAGTTTCGTGGCTCTAAGTCACTTTTGTGTTAAGTGGGGACCTGACTTAACACAACTTAGGGTAGGTCTATAAAACCAAGTAAATTTCACTCGCCCGCTCCATTTTCCTTGAGTTGCTTTCACTTGTTACAGGTATCCCTGTTCCAACAAAATTCAGCTCCGGATTTATGCAAAGTCTTGCTATATTTTCATAAAATATCGGCAAAGCAAAGAAGAAAATATTGAATTTATTCATATAAAATATAAATATCGAAGGCTCGCCTTTTTTAACGCAATTCGTGCGTGCGCCATGAATCGCGGAGTTTTGGCGGATGAGGATAATAGCAAAGTTCATCTCTTTGCAAGTGGATTACGGGGGAAAAGTGATCGGCTTCCCGACCTTCCAGGCGCAAACCTCGGGACGCCTTGAGCCGCCCAGCGACTGCTTGAGCAGGGCCCGTTTTTATCGCCAGATTTGCGCCCAATTCCACTTTGGCGGCGAAACCACTTTTTTCCTTCTTACCCTTCCTGCCTCTCCTTCTCCGGCGTCACCTCCCAAGCTCCCAAGTTGCCACCGGTTTCCAATCGCAACACGGCCCGGCTCTGCTCGCTCGGAGGAACGAGCCGAAATTTGCACCCGCGGAATAGATCGATGAATGTAAATGCCCCCAAGGAATACCAAACCCCCTGTGTGCCCACTTGGCGGTCGCATACAAAGGCCACACGCGCTGGAATGTGTCAAGCGCATGAATTGGGACGCGTGGGAAGCCTGGGAAGTCCGAAGGATTTTTCGGTTTGGACCTCACAGTTACTTTTTGTCTGTTGTGTGTGGAGAGGAGGAGGTTGGGACGGAAATTCTTCAACTTTTCCAACTTGTAACTTGCAGCTGACTCCGCAGACTGTAGTTTTTTTCTAGTATTTGCTCCGCCACCGGCACCGGAATGGGTGGTGGAGATTTTGCAACGACAGTGGATAAGATTTGTCGCTGCTTGTTGGACGTTGGCAAACACAACACAAGCGTTTGAATATTACTCAGTTCCTCGACGCCTCCGCTCATTTCGTTGGGGGTCAGAGTCACCATCTGACTCTTTGGAATATCTGCTAACCGTCTGGTGTGTGTGTGACGGGTCGATAAGGCGTTTAAAATCAAGTCCCAGAGTGAAAACACGAACTACCCACCCAACCAACCGCCCGTTTGCTCTTGCTCTTGTTTGCGGTGTTATCTACTTTCGGCTGGCGACATCCAAAAGCCGTCATAACCTCAAAACGTGCACCAGTTCACTACTTGGCACTGCCAGAGTCGCCAAGTGAATCAACATTCACTGATGCTCCCCCCATGGGCTTTCTGTGTGTGTGTGTGTCACTGCCACTTGATGTTGATTAATAATTTAATCGCGACTTTAATTAGCATGCACCCAGCATGCCGCCCGCCTGTCCTGTCCTGTCACGGTCGCCAACGATTCAGCGCCCGAATAAAATCAGCAAATGAAATAAAAGTAATTAAAGTAATTGCGCGCAACGTTGTTGGGGGAGGCTTTGCGTGCTGTGTAACCGGATTTGATTCGTTCGAATTCGATTAAAGGTTTTTCGCCTCTTTCCCCTCGTTTCACCACTCTTTGGCTTCACCATCCACCGAATATCGGCGTGTCGAACGTTTTCCCGCCCATTTTTTTTCAGTTACATTCCAACAATTGTTCTACTTCTATGCGTTCAAATACAACGAGGAGCAAATATAAAATCTACAATTTTCTACAAGTTTCGCCCTAAGTTTTAGGGGTTTAACCGGAACCTTTTCCTGATTCGATTGTAGCTCAATTTTCCGAGTTGCTCAATTGCATCGTGTTGCTGATAGCTTGATTTAGGAATCGATTTGCAGATTGTTACCACGTCGGTAACGTCTTGCGGCGATTTCGCATACCCCCGTCGCTCCCGGACCGGAAAAAAGTCGACGATTTATTCGTTTTCGGCGGGACGAAGTCGGGTATTTTTCGAGAGTTTGCTCGTTGTGCGTCCAGCAACGGGCGGGCGAGATTTATGCACCATTAAAACACGCGAATCTTTGCCGTTTTGCAACCCACGCACACAGGACAGTCATTTATTGTCGAAGCGGGGCACGTATTATGGTCGATTACGAAACGCGTTGTATAACACTGACCTCGGTTTAGAATTTCAAATGCGCCGAAAACATACCTGAATTCCGCGTAACCGGAAGTATAATCCGATTTTAAGTTAATAGCTATTACGCTCTGATTTATCGCGAAATGCTATTTTATTGTGATGTAATTATGATATATGATGGGTTTGATAATCCCGCTAACATTATTCTAAGCTACTTCCGGTTTTCCGTTTTTTGCATTTCCAGTTGCCTTTTTCCATCTGCCGTTAGAAATTTGCAATTAATAATGTTATTACTATACTGATTAACTGTTGTGTTTTAATTTTTTGGACGCCGGAAATAACAGATTTACAACCTATTTTTATTTGATACCAACGCGTACAATTTGTGGAATTTATTTTCTTTGCAAGTTTTCTATTATAGTTTATGACTCGTTCCAAGTGTTCGGTTCCACATTTCCGGTTTAATATATCGTGAGAAATTGTATATTCGAAGTTTTTGCCACTCCTGTGGGCCCTGTTGTTTATCCTGAATAATACTGACTCCGGTTTATTTCACACACGTCGAAAACGTACCTTCATGCTGTGTACCCGGAAGTTTAATCTGATTTTAATTTAATCCTATTATTATTGCAATTACCGACTTATCACGGAAAGATATTTTATTGTGATGTTAGTATTATATATGATAGTTTTGATAATCCTGAAAACATTTTAAGTTACTTCCTTTTTCCACCTTCCCATTTTCGGCGTTGCCAGTTCCATACTTCCTTCTGGCCAGTCGTTCGAAAATTAGAATTAATAATGTCTGATTCCGATTAAATTTTTGTTTCCATTTTTTAAAACCGGAAATGACAGATTTACAACCTATTTACAGTATTAACCAATTCGTAAACTTTGTAAAATTTCCATCGAATTGTGTTCTATTCTAGAGTTCACGACTTCTTCCGGTTGACAGTTTTACAATTTCCGGTTTCTACTACAGTGTGAACTTGAAGTTTTCGTAGTACTTTCTTCTCTAGGTTAACATTCACTGTAATACTGACAGCGATATATAATTTCAAAATTGACGAGTATCCGGAAGTTTAATCTTTTTTCGCTTTTAACTTAATTGCTTTTACTTACGGACTTATCGTAGAATGCTATTTTATTTTGATGTAATTATTATTTATGGCAGGGTTAATAATCCTGCGAACATTACTCTAGGTTACTTCCGGTCTATGGATTTCCATTATGGGTGTTCCATGTTCCCTATTTCCGGTAAACTTTTTTATGTTTCCAACTTTTTGTTTTGAAACGTTCGCAGTATATAGAAATGTATTTCTACAGTAATTATGTAATAATATTGAATTTATAGCTACTTCCGATTGCAGGTATTATAATTTACGGATCCTCATTTTTCGTTGCTATTGCACATCATGAGAAAGTTTAGGTTTCGACCGTTTGCTTTTCCACATCCGGTTACTTCCGGTTTCCAGATTTCGATGCTTAATCACTTTACTTCATTCTGCCGATATTTGAAATTAATAATGTTTGAAACTGATTTAACTTTTTGTTTGACCACTTTTTTCTAATCGGAAATAACAGATTTACAACCGACCAACAGCTTACCAACAGCATTGTTGGTAAATGTGTGCTTGTTTCTTGTACATTTATAGAATAGTGCTCGTATAATAATTGTGTTCCACTAGAGGGTTTCCGGTTCTGCATTTCCTGTTTCTGACGAATATCATGAGAAATTGTAGCATTCGTAGTATTTGCTATAGATTGACCTCTCTTGTCTTTCAACTTTTTATGCACTCAACTCCTTTTAAGAGTGAACATGTAGATAGAAATAGTCGAGGATTGGCCCGAAATAACCCTTGTGGAGGAAACAGGCCTGCAACCACTCTACTCTAGGTCAACGTGTATATTCTTTATCGGCCATTGAGACCATTCGCTGGATGTACGGCTGGGGGCGATATAGTCGGGTGTATTTTGCGGGCACGATGCTCTTTGCATTTTGCGCACCCCCGCGCCCGACTTTGGTGAGTTGTGGCTTTGCCCAAGAATCGCCTATCTCTGCCCGACCACGACCATCCCGGCGATGGCATCATGTTTGGAAACTAGTAGTACTTTCTACCACCAATACCACTCTACGACTACTTGCTGTGCTCGCGCCGAGGCTAAGTCCGGGGAGGTGGGCCGTGCGGATTGGGGTAGTAAGTTACAGGCTCAAAACGGAATCAAGGGTAAAGGGTTGGTGGGCTGGGTTTTAGTAGAGTGCACGCCGCGCCGGGGCGAAAGTCTAGCGCCATGCATTTGTAAGTTGCCTTTGTGCGAGATAGTTTTCGACGAGGAGTGAAGTGAGTGGCGGTTGCCTCGCCAGGAGCAAGCGAAGACGGCGAGATAGAAAGATGGAAAGGATTCCTGGATTGCCAGCTCGTCGGCGTCGTCGTCTCCTAGACTAGGAGTACTTTGAAAAGACGAGTCGTTCATGAACGGAAGAATGTTTTGAATTTTTAGTTGCTATTTACTCGTCGAGGACATGGGAGTCCAGGAAAGACGAGTCGGGACAATCTCAATCTCAACAAACAAAACATTCTAAAGAATGCTGGAGCTTTCGGCCCTCATTAGGGAGTGTATTATTTTAATGGCATGACGGCTACTTTTGCTGATGATTTGTTGAAGGGAAGGGGGAGTTTATTATTTCCTTTGTTATCATATCTATAGGATAAAATATTTGGCAGTTTCAAGGAAATAGAGGTTTGGGTTTTCGAGATAAAACATGAGAAGGGTGAAGCCGTAGTAGACTACAGGAGCAGATAGAAGAGGAGGCTGCAGAGGAATAGATAGGCAGGCGAGAAGGAGGTAACAAGGGAGGAGGTAGTCGGGAGAGACGTTAGAAGTATGGGGAGGAAGTTGGAGAAGAGATAGAGGTAGTAGTTAGATGAAGGAAGAGGTAGTTTTGGTAGGGATAGAAGTGTAGCAGCACATGTGCGTATTTTGATGACGTGGGCTCCGCTGTCGTCAGACCGATCCGATCCCAACCGTCGATTAATTACTCCCATGTTCTGGAACGACGACGCAGCCGATGAGTCCTCCTCTCGGATTGCGGTATTGCGGTCTGGTTGGAAGGATTACTCGGCAGACATCTGTTACACTTTTCTCTATTCCCTTCCCGGCAATCTGGCATCTCTAGCACGATCACTCCGTGCCACTCCAACCACCAGCTCTTTCCTATCCAAACGGAAAACAGGTTTTTCTTCCCTTCCAAATAGCTAATTCAAAATTAGTTATTTGGTCGTTTTGTAGTCAATTCACTGCAAAACCCCTCAAGCTAACTCCCCACCGTCCCCAAACTACCAAAATTTTCCCTTATTTACCCCTTGTTTACCGCACATCTGCCTTCCGGGACATAGTTTTTCGAAACCGAGTCCATTCACGAAAGAAGCCTGAACATTGACAAAGTTTTCCATTTTATAAGCACCCAAGCGGGAGCAAAACTATTAATATATCGCTTGGTTTCATTTCGGGAGAGGTTTTTGGGGCGTCACTCGAGGAACGCGGAACGGCAATGGTCGGAAACCCAAACGGTTTTCCGTTTGCCATTACCGAAAACTCGAAAATTTCCGTCGGTCTACACCCACTGCTACCACTACCACTGAACCGCTTAGCGGATGGTTGGTGCAGCGCCGGAAAATCAAGTTTTCAATATCGCAATTACCCACTGGGAGGCAGGAAAGGCGTCCCGGCACGGATGGCACCATAACATAAAATTATACTATCTTCCTAAATTCAGCGCGAGAACAAGCCCCTGAGAACAACCGTGCCCCATCGACCCCTAAAGTAAAATAACAATATCATCATCTTATCAGAGGCTAATCATTTCGTTTTCCAGGTGTATGCAAAAATGTGTTTTCCCTGCGCTCAGCTTAACTCAATACGGCACCGGATATCGAATAGAACGTTTCCTGAATTTCATAGTAAACACAATAAACTCCTATAAAACGTTGGAAAATCTAAAAGCATAAAAATAGATAAGCTTTGACACATTATTCTCCCCATTCCCGTTTATTTCCCACCATTCCAAAAACCTTTCTTTGTTCGCTGTTTTTATTTATATCTTGATTGTTGACTGCTTTTTGTTGTGCCTGGCTATTTTAGCATCATATTTATCACTTTCACTAAGCCTACTCATCAGTTAGGAGTGCAGTCGGACGGCTTTCCTCACTTCTCGGGCCCTCCCCGAAAGTGAGGACTCTTTTGCGCTGAATTTTCTGACTTGAATACTTTATAATTATAATTAAGTAAGCATGGCGGCGCAAAAAGGAGAATTCATTTTCTCCGGCGAGGCGCGGCAAAGAGAATATGACATGCACATTGTCTCATACAAATGAAGGCTATTAATTTTTTAAGGGCTTTGTCAACAGCCAAATTAGTTTTCCAGTTGGCGAAAAGTTGCTTAAATGGCGACAAAGTTGGAATATTTTAGAATTTTCGTTTTGAAAGGTAAGAAGACAGTATTATATTAAGTTTATGACAACTCAGGTTAAATTAACTTCTGTTTCTGTAAAATGTATCAAAACCAGGTTAAATTTGTCTAAGAAATTTGCTCAAAGTTAGGTTCGCGTTAAGATTGGGATAGGTTGAAGTTGGGTTGGTGTTGAAGTTAAGTTGAAATTAAGTTAGGTGGATGTTAGGTTGAAGTTAAGGTGGGGTACGCTTGAGGTTAGGTTTGATTAGATTAGGCTAGGTTAGGAGGTTCATTACGTCAGTCGAGGAGGCATTAAAGTTTGACCTACCTTAGGATGACCTATTTTAGGATGAAGTTTCCTTAGGTTGAGGTTAGGTTGGATAGGTTAATGTTATAATAAGTTAATTTCTGGTTAGGATAGTTACGGTTCACTAAATACATTTCTCCGATGTTTTTTCCTGAGAAAAAATTGATGGAAAATTGTGCTGACTTTCCTTATTATTTCCGTCATCAAGGTAAGCAAGTTCGAGACTTCTATTAGGTTAGACTTCGTTATATTTTTGTGTGTGTGTCCACGGTTTGATTTGCTCGAAAAACGTTAGAATAAAGGAATAGGAATGAAGATGTATAAAATTTTCTCCACACAAACTCTATTTTTCCATAAAATATAATTACTTTAGTCCAGTGTCACTGGGTCCAATATCTCTTAATAATAGATTTCCCACAGTAGGCGCTTTTCCTTTTGCCATCTTGTAGGATTTCCTTCTCTTCCTTTTTTTCCTCCCACTTCTTCCTCTTACTTATCCTATACCCCTATCTATCTCCTTTTTTCTGCCTCTTTATACCTAGTTTTCCTTATTCAACGTGCAGCGACTCGACGCGCTCTGACCAGATCATTTTGTATATTGTCGTCGGACACAAAAATATATATCCGCGGACAGGATGATACAATGCCCGGGCGCATGGAAATAAAGATTTATTTCTTATCTCTTCGAGGCCAAAGCGCCGGCCATACATACAACCGCAAGGTTATGTAAATGGAGTGCAAATAAAAATAAAACAACAAAAAGGACCCAGGGAGTTATTTCGTCTGGTGTAACGTGTGTAGATCGTAGCCCATGTGCGGCTGTACCAATGGACAGGATAACATGTCGAAATGGAAAACCTGACACAGGCATAAATTTCGTGTTTTATGTTTGGGAAAGTCTACTTTGTTTCGTAAAAAACCCAAGCCGGCAGGATGTACAAAAAAGCGACGCATTTCTCGCGTGTCAGGCAACTAGTCGAAGTTTCAGCGACTTTTAAACTTTGCGAGATTAGTTCAGGCGCAAACACAAGTTTAGCGCGGTCTGTTTAAAAAATAGAAGAGAAAGAAATTTGCAAATTACGTTACCATGCTGCAGTGGGGAAAAGCGACGATGAATTCTGCTACACTCATAAATATCTCGCGCTCTCTCTCTGGAGCCTCATAATTCCACATACGAGAGATTTATAAATAATTCTAGAGTTGGGGAACTTTGGGGTTGAGGGGAAAATAAGCAACAGTGTGAGGGAGAAAATATTACAAACCCGGAAATACGGAAATTTACTTTCAATGAAAATTGTCGTCTGTTTTTTTTTGCATTCATTAAGCTTGCATCTATTTAGTTTTGGGTTTTCCCAGGCTTTTTGGGAAGGGAACAAAGGGCAATAATGAAGTTTTGGCATTAATTTTCAGTTATGAAAAAAGTAGCTAATCACTTAATTAGGCGTGAAATTAATTTAAGAGCTTTGAGTCTACCTAGCAACACATTTAATTAAATGTGTCATCATAAATTTGCGACAACTTGGTATGTCTTTCAAGGAGGTCTTCCTTGTCGCCAAGTTTCCTCACACAGTGAGGGATGAAGAAAAGCTTTTATAAATGCCCCATTACTCAGTTTACTAATTAAGTCGTCATTTTCGAAAGCTTGTTAGCATCTGCTTGGTCTTTATCCCCGCAGTGAATAGGTTTTTTCGTGGGGGAATAGAAAGGGGCTAGTATTACACATAAATTGGACAATTTTTCCTTAGGGAAACTTTTTCTGGTTGTATCTTTGGTGCCTTACAAATTTGATGCGAGTTTTTTTTTTTTTCGTTGATTGCGAATGTCGGTCACGTTTTTACTTAACACGTCGTTATTAATCCGTCGCCTCTCATAGATTCAGGGTCCGGGCAATGACGGTTTTCGGGGCTGACTTTAATTGCTGGATTTTGTCCTCCTGGAATGTTGAGTACGGCTTTGAATGGCTCAATACATCAACGTTCGATGGCGATGCTGTCATGCAACGTCATACAGCTAAAAAGGGAGGCTGTGGTGGGATACGGGGGGTGGTTGGGAAAATGATGGAAAGGCGCTGTGGATGTTTTGGGAGTCCTGGGGAAACTACGCAGGGACTTTGGGAGTCTTACAGGATGGTTGCGTCTGACTACAGAGGGAAACATGGCGCGTTTTGAGCGAGGCGAGTTTTGAGGCAAACGGGGCATGTGTGTGGCTCGGAGTATGAGAAAGTTTGGTAACAGCACTAGTGCACAAGAAGGCGAGATTAATGGCGTTAAAATGGGTTCCATGGGGGTTGGGTGCAGATCTAACCTAACACATACGCATTCGCTGCGTACGATGGCGCCTGCGATGCAAGAAGTTTGATCGTTTCGCCGCTTTAATTGCCATTCGGGATTGCCATCGATGGAGTTATTGGAATCGGAGCAATTTGGGCCAATGATCAGACATGCTCAATGTTCCAAATGTTCAAACTCAATCGAATAACACTCAGCCTCGAAACTCCAAAAAAAAAAAAACTTCAGGAACCGAGTCTAAACTGCAGAAATTATTTCAAAATTTTGTTCTATTTGTTCGGGGTTGGGAAAGTTTACTTCTAAGCTCACGTCGTGTTTCCGGGATCTGTTAATTTTGTAGGTAACGAGGCGACTGGGTTCATGAGTGTCTTTTTGCCAAGCTTCGCGCTTTCCAACGAGGGTGGTAATGCTGAAGAAGGTTGTAAAATCAGGTGCACTCTCAAGACTTCCCCTATTTCCTCTTATTAGACGAGTGCAGCCGCCCTCACTCGACCCCCCATTGATGTGGGTCACAAGGGTTTGTGTGGGTTTGTGTGTGATTTTGTGGTGAAGGCGCCGGTAGGAGCACCTCCACCATCGCATCAAACACGCACAGATTGCATATATCCACTCCACATGGGTTGCGCATAAATTGTGTAAATAGGAAAAGCACCACTTATAAAAGTCGGCAATGCACACAGCATCAGCTTCAACAGAGGGCGGCAGGGAGGTGGCAAAACTGCCTCTTCGTTCCTGCGATCAACGAGCCATACGACCTTTTATACCACCTAACAGCCCGTCCACTGAGCTTTCTGGGCTTTTATTTGTATTTTCACCCAAAGTTACTCGCACCCTCCCTTCAGGAATTCTTAAAAAAAAACAGTAAAACCGGAAACTTTTAAATTACTTTTCAAACATCGCCACGTCAAATCAAATGCTTATTAATTTTCTTTCTTTGTTACAGGTGAGTGTTGTCATTTTTAACCAACAATAAGATATTTATAACCAGCAATAAGGTAAGGTTTCGTCTCAAATTGTCGGGGATCCGCGTGAAAGCACGAAATCAAAAAAGTTCTCGTTGTCGCATCGGTTGGGGAACGAAAACTCGTGGATTTGAATCGCTTTCCAGGAGATTCTTAAGCGATTCGCAATCGCTGCGAGAAAAGTTTTATTGGAAATTTAAGTACGTCCAACGACGGACATTATCACGTCTGCTCGAGAGTACGTTTTGGTGCACACCCGGACTCGGCAGTCTTCCGAGAGCGAATTTTACTCGCACAGACAGACGATTTTCTTAGCCCTTAGATCTCCAGATTGAGGCTTATTCGAAACTACGTGGTGCGCATGCATTATTCAAACGCGTGTCGCTCAATGTTCATGAATTTTTGAATCGGGCACATTCCGAGCGCGGCAAGATGGTGGCGAGATAGAAGCTATTCTTAGAGGGCGTTAATGCTCGCTCACGTTTTGCCGCATGCGATGATCATAATTAAGACTTTGGCACTTCTTTGTTAGCTCGCGGAGTTTTATTGGTGGAACGTGGCGGAAACTATGATTATTACTCGCACCTGATGGGAGTTTACGTGAATAACATAAAAATCCTATGAAACGGGAAGCGTTTTAAAGTCTTTCCGCACTTTCTTTCCGTGTTTTAGGATTGGCGTTTGTTTGCTAAAACCTTTGAGAATTGGGATTAATTGGGTTGATTTAAGGTTTTCCTTTGATAGTTTTGCTTTACTTTGATAGTGTGAAGTAGAATAGAATATGATTAGTTTCATAATTTTCGAAGTGTTCAGAATTGTCAAAATATACGCGCTATTGAGAATTTTCAATAAATTCAGAATTTTTCGGTTTTTTATTTTCAGAAAATTCCATTTTTTCCAAATCTTGTCCACAGTCTTAGAATTTTTCAATGATTCAGAATTCTCAAAGGAACCTCGATTTTCCAAACTTGTCAATTTGCAAAATATTAACTTTTTTTGATTTTTAGACTTTCTATCTTTTCTGAATTTTCAAATATGATAGAGTTTTCTAAACGCACTGAATATTTCAATCTTTTTCTCGGTCGCAGAACTTTCAGACAGTTTAGAAGTTTCAGAATTCTCAAATGTTCCAGGATTTCCTAACGTCAAAAATTTCCTAGTCTTCAGAATTGTCAAAAGCTTCGTTGTTTGCAGAATTTTCCAATATTCTTAGAATTTTTCATATTTTCTAAAGATCCAGCTTTTTCTAATTTTCGAGGGACGTAGAATTTTTCAAAGATACAGAATTCTCAAAAGATCCTCGATTTTACAAACTTCCAAAATTTCGAAATATTCAAAATGTTCCTGATTTTCAGAATTTTCAACTTTTCTGAATTTTCAA
>WSZQ02151442.1:21096-39078 GCA_019419845.2 Weissflogia rhopalogaster
AAATGATCAGAATTCTCAAATGATCCCGAAGAATTTTCAAAATGTATCTAAAATTATAGGAAAATCAAGAGAGAAAGTCTGGAAGTTTTTATATAAGTCTCTGTCATAAATTCCAGCTACTGTTTTCACCTGATGTATACATTCCTAGATATGAGTAGAATTGTATCAAATAGAAAACATTTTAAAGTCTTCCCCATTTCTTGTTTTTTCGATGGTCCGTCGTTTGAATGCCTGAATGTTTTATACGCTCTCGCAAATCCCACGTGATTACACGCGACTCACGAGGCAAACAACAAGTTTATTTATTTGCGCGCTGCGAGGAAATCGAAAAGAATAAAAACAATATAAACAGACGCAACGGGGGAGAAAAACAACACCGGCTACAAATTACGGCGACAAGCTGGGCGCAATTTTACAAATAAACGCGGTAAATTACGAGAAACCAGCCACCTATACAACATAAAGGACAGTTGTGGTTTCTCATTTTGTTTTAAAACTAAGAATTTCCTCCGCGTTTTTCCCTCGATTTGTTTGCGTCATCGTTTTTTCATTTTGAATTCTGCTACGTTGCATCTTCCTGCATAAATTTTAAATAAGAACAATCAGATCCCTAGATAAATGTTTGTCTTTTTGTATTTTATTCCTTCCCGACGTACCAGCTCGTGGAAAGTATGGAAAGTGAGAAAATCGCTCTGCAGGGCTTCCGCTATGTATATTGCAATATCTGCCAGGTGGCATTCAAAAATATAAACAGCATTTCATCGCTTGATTTGTTTCCGAATTGTTTCCGAATAAAAATTTATGTTTTCGATCCGGTGCTGTGGCGAAGTTGCCACTTTTGTCAACCGCAGGATGCGCTGAAAATTTGAATTTTTACCGAAGGAAGTTGTAGTTTCTGGAAAATTGAATTCTTTGATTTATCACCTCGGCGTTATCATCAAGTGGATAATAAAATATCTGCGTTTTATTACAACATGCCCGGCGTGGCATGGCGCAGGAAGGCGCGACGTGGAGGGTTTGTACGTACATGAGACGCGTGTGAGTGGAGGCGCCGGGCAGCCTTGCATTTTATCTGCCGTGCACCTGCTTTGCTGACGTGGTTTTTCTGGATTTTGTTTTGGGATTTTACGAGCGTTTTTATGACTATGACCAGCCGGAAAATGAGCATTCAAATGTTATGACTATTAGGAATTTAAATTGAAAGAGACGGAGTGAAAACTATTTTTGGACTGATTTTCATGATTTCTTGTTACAAATTTTGATAATGTTGAATTTTCCAGAAAAAGTTTTCATTTTCTCGGATTTTTTCAATATTGTCGGTAAAGGAAATTTCCCAATATTTCAGTTTTCGATTTTTTCATAATTTCTCACTTTCCCAAATTTCCCGACATTTCCAGAGGTTACATAATTTCATAACTTCATTAAACTTCATAATTCTTCTAAATTCATAATTTCTTGAAATCACATATTTTACTAATACGGCATTTTCAAAATTTCCCAGAATTTTAAGAATATTCCAAATTTACCGAAATTTAAAATATCCCAAAATTTACATAATTTTACGTACATCAAAATTTTTATAATTTCTTAAAATTTTTTCGAAATTTTCAAGATTTCCAAACACATCCCAACTATCCAAGAAGTACAATTTTCCGACATCCTAACATTTTTTCCAAAATTTCAAAATTTATCAAAATATTAAAATTTCCTCAATTTCCGGTGGAGATATTTCAATCCTTTTAATTGATTTGATTGAAGTACTTTTTCGTGCATAGTTTAAAATCTTGACAGGGCAAAACTTTAATGGTTTAGACCGAGCAATTTCCCCTTCTGTTTTCTTTCGTCTGCCGGTTAAGGAATCCGTGGGCATTGTTGGCGATAGAAGTTCTGGGTTTTCCTCCTGAAGGGATGAAAGAGCACGTCTTCCGGAATAGGCGGAAGACGCATCGCGATGAATACCGCCCTCGCGATCCGATCTGTGCGGCTCTCCCGCGGCGCGGCCCTTGATGACCTCGCTGGTGGCGGCAATGTGTCGCGCCGGCGACAAGCGAGAAATGAGCTTCGTGTGTATGTCAGCCGCCGTCTGTGCAGCTACCCCCTAACCCCGTATACCCAGCTCTCCAACCACCACCCGAAAATCGTCCCATCTACATTATAATTACGGTTTCGATTTACCTTTGCCCGTGTGCGTGCCTTTCATTTCCTCCCGACACGCGTCAAAGGCGGCGTGCATCGTTGCCCCCAAAATGACATTCAATCCTTTAATCCAAAACCCTACGTTTTGGAAACAGGTATTACCTCCTCCAAACAGCTGAATTCTAAGCCCGACTAGAACAAGATATGAAAGCTACGGTTTCACGCGACCTCCCACCTGCCACCCTCTGTCTATTCCACGTCGTCCAAAAGTTTGCCGCCCGATTTTTCGTGAATTCCTGCGTAATCTGGATTCGATCAAGCAAGAAATTTAATTCCGGCTTTGCCGCCCTCTTTCCGGGCGACACCTTCGGTGTCACGAGGCAAGGATAGGAAGGTAGGAAAGATGGAGGAAAAAAACGAGGAATTTCCACACGTTTTGTTCAGCGGGTGACTAATGCCTGAATATTTTGCGCCCGACCGGCGGTGGATAGGAATCCCATCCTGTTTTCTGGGAGGCGTAAGATACCCAGCGGTATGAGATGCAACTGGCACGACTTATGGTTGCCTACGGTAATCTCCTACGCTTCGGCGCAGGGATTCGGGTGAGAGTTGTAGGGTAATATGGCGATGGTTGGTATGGGATAGCATGGGAAGTGTTAGAGTGTTAGGCATGTATGGCGGAGGCGCCGGGCTAAGATGGGCTGGTTTTACGAGAATCTTACCGTGGCACATGCGGAGATCAGCGTAAATTAATCATAATGAATGTGCTCTCTCGGCTCATATCCTCCCAAACCCTCACGAAACTTCTCCGAAACGTATGTTCGCATCTTAATTAGCACAGCTTTGCGCGAATTATTTCAATGTTGTCACTCGTTTGTCATCCCTTCCAATGGAGATGTCTTTTCTCCAATTTGTACAATTATAAATTTATTTTATAATTTGTTTTACAAACTTTCAACGGCAACTTGGCTTGGCTTTATTTTAAGTTTTTGAAAATGTCGACATTTTTGTGAATTTACGAGTTATAACTAAACTTATAAATTGATTACCGAATTCAACATTTTTCAAATTTTCCGAAGTTCTAAAAAAGATTTTAAACATTTTTCGGAATTTTAAATTTTTCATATATTTGCAGTTCGATTCTTTATAAATTTGCATACTATTTTTCATTTTTTTCCTCAGGTTTTGAATTCTTTCTTTTTATCCAGAAATGTCAACTATTTTTCGAAGTTCTGAGAAACAGCGAATTCTCCACAATTCTAAATTTTAAAAAATTATTGACGTTTTCAGAATTGTCCGAATATTATCCCGAATTTTATGAATTTTCCAAGAATTCTTGAAATTTCCCAAATTTTTCCATCATTTCGCGAATATTCCATAATATCTGAATTTCCAAAATTTTCCGCGTATATCCTTTTTCCCCCTTTTTAACGTTTTAACGTAATTTTTCGAATTTTCCAAAATCACCTGGAATTTAAAAAGTGTTTATTCAAAATTATGCGAAATTCACAAAATTGAAATTAGTTCAACAAAGAAAACTGCTAAAAAATTCGAATACCCCAATAATTTCAAAAATTCCATCACTTGAAAACAAGCAAAAATTTTCCAAGAAGTTAACCAACCCCTTTGAAAATTCTCCTTTTTTTGAATGGGGTTAGCTTGTTGTGGTATGATGTGGTTGCACGTTTAACACAGTCGGCAATAAACTGAAAGCAAACACGATTGTGTGCGCCGGCGGTGACGCGATGGGGCCAGCCGGTTGAGGTGGCGACGGTGTGTATGCATGCGGCGGCAGCGTTCACCCGCCGACACAAGGCGGCTGGTCGCTTGCATGTGTGTGTATATGTGTACAAGTGTGTATGTAAGCGCCGACGGGCCGCCTGCGGCAGGCGGCTACGTTGGGATAGCTTCGGCTAGCACGACGGCGGGGCGCTGTCGATGCTGTGCACGCCGCCTCCGCTCTCACACGCGTAGTATCTTGCCGCACGGCCCGCTGCGACGAACTCTGCCCGGCGCCGCCACCATTCGCGCGAGTATCGCCGCGAGATTTCAGCGCAACTGTTTAAAAATTCACTCTTTAAAGATTTCAAGGATAATAACTAGGTGTATGAATTTTTGCTCGTTGCTACAGAATTTAAAATATATATTGCTATCATAAATAATACAAATATATAAATAGACTTTCTATAAACGAACAAATATCGTGTTAGTAAAAAAATCGTAAAGTGTTAAAATAGTTTTTATTGTTATCGATTGTGCAAAACCTTGGATTACTCTATCTTGGTGTTATTTAGTGGATTAACGGATTAAAATTTTATTTACGTCAATGTTTGTTGACATGAAGGGTAAATTTTCTCCGATAGTTTTTTGTTTTTGAAAACTCTTGACATTGTGTGCTCTTTCCAGGATATTCTATCCTTAAAAATAGATAGTCAAATAAAAAAAAAATAGGAAGAAGATATGATGTAGGAATAAATGAAGTTTTTGCTACAAATGATTTGAATACAAATCGCTCGGTGATATTTTACGTGATAGATTCTCGTTCTCGCATTTGTCGTGCACTTTCTTATCGTTCGCGAACACGCCATCAATGCTATCAATATCGATTCAAGAGTATTACCATTTAGATAGGTTTGTTTAAATATTTAAATTTGCAGTATTCCTACATTTGTATGTTGTTTTCTTGCTGTTCGTCAGTTTCCTGCGCTTTCGTAACCTTTGATAGAGTCTGAGCTTAGCTGGCGTCTCTTGATGTCGCTTAAATATTTTTTATGCATTAATTACGACGATATTTGTCGCTTTGCTGCATCATGCGCTGTGCACCCGTGCGACCTGTGCGAATGTTTGCAATTATAATTACGTCGCTAGTTTCATTTATTCACTAATTAATAAAGTTCCCGACTTGGTTGCGGCGTGCGTTCTCTGACTCGCTGCCATCCGCCAGACTTGTAACTACAGCGATTCAATTAATTAATGCATTTGCCATTAAACGTACGGCGTAGACATGGAAATTCATTTTATTCGCTATTCATACGCGTATGCGAGCGACGCCGATGGATGGGAGGCTTGTTGAAGGTAGTTGTAGGTTGGGGGCGGTTTTGTTCGGGGGAATGGTGGCGGTGCGTACTTGAAACTACTATTTGGCGTGCTAACCGCCTCATCATAAAGTTTGCCACTCAAAAAGTTTGGGCGTTTTCGACGTATTCCTACATATATGTGCGAAAAGTGTCGAGGAATGATTTCCGGAGGTTGGGAGGCGGTTTGAAGGCAGAGGGCGGTGGTTAGATATGGTTTGGACTTCGTTCGTTTGAGGCGACAATGTCGTAAGATGCAAATTACATATCGTCGTAAACATATACTTATTTATTTATGGAAGGTATACGATATTGTTTGAAAAATATAGGGGCGGTTTTGAGGCCAGCCGTGGAGGCGTGCAACCGGGCGGCTGCGGAGGTAGTGGAGGATGATATACGCGAGCCCTATGTATGTAGGTTGTTAAAAACAGCCTAATAGTTTCCGCGCATTCTGTATTCGAACATAAACATTTCGCCGTTTGTCACCGCGCACATAACCTACTTTCACGCCTGCAACTGTGAATGTGGCTGAATGTATGCAACCAAATTTACGCGAGCGTTGCATATTTGTCATACAAATTCATACACTTGCAAACACTTGCGCAGTTCCCACGCGGAGTGACACAAAAATCTATCGGTTCTCATGGTTTTAGATATATACAATCAATTTTCATATTTTTTGTTCGTTTTTATTTTAGTACTACTTCAAATTGATTTCAGTTTACGATATAAGAATTTTACATATTCTTCCCTATTAGATTATTTTTTTAATATTCAAGCAATTTGGCAAATTTTCCAGCTTTCTAAAACGTTTTCATTTTTCATATTTCCAAAATTCTTCGAAAGTTATATAACCTTAAATTTTCTAAACGTTCCAAAAATTCACAAAAGTTTCTAAATGTTTTGCAAATTTAGCCAAATTTTCTGAACATTTCCAGGAATTAACAAAATTTTTAAAAATTTCGGTAATAAAAATTTTCGGATATTTCCTGAATAGTCCAAAATTATCCGAATTTTCTCTATTTTCCGAAATTTTCGGGAGTGTTCCAAAAGTTACCCGATTTTTTCGAATCGCCCGATATAAAGCGAACTTTAAACTTTTCCCGAATTTGACCTACTGACTTGAACATACCTTTCGAGAATTTTCAAAAATTTCCCAAATTTTTAAAATTTTTCCCAAAATTTCCATTTTTTAATTTTTTTTTTCGATTATTCTAGCATTTTAAGAATTTAATCGATTGTCTTGAATATACTGAACTGTCCCCATTGTTGTTTCCCCAAATTTGTCAAAATTTCATAAATTTTCCGAATTTTTCCGAGTTTTCCGGAATTTTCAACAAAAAAACTCTGAATGTCTACAAAAATTCTAAAATGTATATACGATTCGAACGAAAATTTGTTTCGCATCTCTGGAAGTGATTTAATTATCTCTACAAATGAATTTGTCCGACATATGCAGGTTATTTATCATTCCACAGGCTTCGAAAAAACCATGATTACTGATAGCGTTATAGATAACATCAGCTGTGAGTTCGACGTAATCGCTTTAGTCACACACGTGGCAGCGTATTCTGGTGACACGCGATAAAAACTAATCACCGCGAGTTTAATTTCCGGCATTTCCGGCATTGTTTTGACGCCTAGCCTGACCTCATGTGAATTTTAACACGCTTTCCAAAGGAGGTCATTGCGCAGAAAACTCGATTATACGCATATAATCACACTCCATTAATATTTTAATTAATATTTGATGTTTGGTGGATGCGCGGATCGCTTCGTTAAGATGTAATTAATTTAGATTTTAATTAACTCGACTTTTTGACCTAACTAAATTTCGCATATAATTCGAACCCTCTTCCGCCGTGTGACACGGGGCGCTAACATGTTTTTGGTTCAGAATTCTTGTAACAATGATGAATTTTTCCTGGTTTAAAAATTGAATTAAATTTGCCGTGTTGGTTTTGCGCGTTAGGCAAATGAAAGTTGAACGCGAAAAGTTAAGTTGAAAGTTGTCCAACTTTTAAATTTCCCCCGATTACAGCCCTCGTCGAAAAATCGAGCCTTTTACCTTTGGCTTCCGGTTTTTGTGGCACCCGCCATCCCCTCGGCTTGTTGTCGCGCTTTACTTTCCAGTTTAATTAACGTTGAAATCGAAACGTTTTTTAGCGTTCCTGTGTTGTGCGTATTTGCTCGTGCATGTGTATTTAACTAGCATTCGATGGGTAGCCGAGCATGTTGTCATTAACCGTCGCAGATGTACATATCGATAAAAGCGCTCTGCTCCCACTTCTGCATTCGTTATTCCAGCGCGTATTTCCGGTAACGGCAAAAATCCGCGCGGAATTTATAAACAAAGCGCATTTCCATATCAGCCGTTTGTGCAAATAGCGCCTGCTTCGCCACACAAGTGAGGCACATACAGATTATTCACTAATATTTCCTGTTTTCCGCTTTTCCGGCCTTTTAGATTCTCTATTTTTTTCGTTTGTAACTAATAGCGTTTTTTGGGATTTTTATCTGCCATAGTTTTTGTTAGTTTTCCCCTTGTTTTTTTTTTAATGTGTGAATGGAATAAAATATCAATATATTATGTTTTTTTTAATTAAAATTTTAAAACTTTTCCCGAATTTTGACATTATTGAAGGTTTTTTTAGTATTTTTAGGATTTATAAAAATATCGTGAATTTTGAATATTTCTGTGTTTTGAACATTTCCTCGAATTTTGAAAATTTGCCAAAATTTTGAAAGATTTCCACGAATTTGGATTTTCGGGAGATTTTGTATTGCAGATTGAATTATTTTTATATATTTCACTGATATATCTAGAGTTTTATTTTTTTTGTACAGTTGAATATTTTCGGAATATCAAAATTTTTCTGAATGTTGAAAAATGTTCAACATTTTGACATTTTCAGAAGTTTGTAAGTTTTCCCTAATTTTGAAAATTGGACAAAATTTTAAGAATTTTGTTAGACATTTTTTAAATTTATCAGAAAATTAAGGCATTTTCAGGTTGAAAATGAAAGGTAGAAAAAAATCCCGAATAAAGAAAATATTCCTAAATATCGAAAAAGTTTGAAGATTCCAAACTTTTCAGTTTTTTTTTTCATTTTAAAAGAATTTTCAAATATTTTCTTGATTTTCAAATTTTTCCCAAATTAATAAATACTTCTATCTATATATCTCCCCTGAATTTAAACGTTTTAATTCATTATTGTTTTTGTATGTAACTTTGAAAACATTTCCCTCCAGTGTATCTTCCATTTTCTCCCGTCTTTGGTCCTCGTTTCTTTAAACTTCCATTTTATTCCGACAGACTCTCTTTTTATTTTCCCGATGTTTGCCCGTTTTCATCGCGATCGCCGGAAGAACTTTTGACCTCGTAAATTTCCTCAAGTCGTTGCGCGCGCCCCGTTTAATTGTACCTCCGCGGAGGATTGCAGCTCGTTATAACGACCTACAATGAGCGTATGTATAAATTTTCAATGGCCCGGCGAGCTGTTGTTTGTGTTGCGTGCTAACGCTGGCCTCCGTCACCGATGCCGCCACCGCCGCCTCCTTATGCCTGCCTGTCTCTTTCCGGGCGCCTTATTCTCCCGGGGAACACACGCGCGAAATTGCTCGAGAGAGGCGAATTAATTGTCCGAGGCGGAAAAGATTAGAAAGATTCGCGATCCATCGGCGAGCGTTTACAAGCTTTTTACGCCCTTCCTTTGTTTGATTTTCATTCGGGAATGCTTTTTCGTGAGGAAATTTATAGTTTGGAAACAGCACAGTACTGGAAAAAGCTTTATTCTTTTGAGAGTAACTGACTTTTTTAAACTTTTAAAAGTTTCGTTGTTTTCAAGAAAATATATTATAACATTTTCTGAACCACCCCGTTCCGCTCTATAAGACTGCATAGTTTGAGATCTATCGGAAAATGGGAAAGTTTGGAACGCATTTATTAAGTTAGGTTGGGTTAGGTTGTGACTTATTTGTGATAAGTTGAGGTTGAGATACAGCTTAGGCGTTAGGAAGAAGCTACAAGTGAGTATGTTAAAACATATCAGATTATATCTGAAATTCTGGGTGTTAATTTACTCTTTTGATAGGTCCATGATAAAATATTCGAGAATAACCCACAAGAGGTTGTAAAAAATGCAAAATTAATGCTTTGGTATGTAAAACGGATCACATAATTGAAGATAAATCTGTTTACTCGCACAAATTTCTGTCGACTACGCTCGACGAAATTGAGCATGATGATGATGGATGCTCTGCGATTTCTAAATTTTTAATCATCCTTATGCTCCACGCTCTTGTTGTCGTCCCGCGCCCCGCCTCCTCGATCCGGGCTAATGTTCCACTCGCGCATAATGTGCCCCCAACGGGATATCCCTCCTTTCCGGTCATCATCCGGAGTCCATTTCGCCACGCAGATCGCTGATATCCTCCCAGCATCCACCCCAAACACGAGCTTGTTCCCAACCCACCATATCCCGACCAGAGCATATCGCTCTCAACCAGCATGCAAACACATAAATTACAACCCGCACCAAGCGGCTCAATTCCTCCAACTGGTTTGGGGCTGGCGCACACAAACTGACATTGTCTCACTCGACACGACGGTGTGAGATGCGGCGCGGGTCTTTGATTTGTTGATTTGCATTGCGAGCATTTCAGCTACTAAATGGCAACTTTGATGAGCCTGTGCTCAGGATTAATCCTTCTTGGCAGATATATCATCATGCCTCGAATCATTCCATCAAGAATAATGGATATTAACATATCAATACGCGAGCACACTTTGTCAATGAGTCAATAAGTCTTTTGAGCATGTAGTTCGGTAAGGCAGGGTGGATAAATGATTTTAGTTCTAGGCTAGCGTCTATCATATAGGCTGCTCTGGAAATACGAGGGTAGTTGGGAGGAAGGAGGACAGGAAGTCTTGGCCCGGGATTACAGGAAAGTGCGGTTGATGTTGAAAAATTAGGTGCGTGTTTACGAGGCCGAAGAAAAATGGTGTGGCGCGCGTGATCGACGTGTGTTGCATGCGCTTGGGTGGCCTGACGTGGGGGGCGGTTGAGAGTGCGGGGTGGCGATGCAGCAATTAATGAAGATTGACGTCGGCGTCTTGGGCGGCGACGGCGGCCGCCGGAAAATGGAACGACAATGATGCGAGCGATGTCATTTATGGGCGCACCACACGAACCACACCTCCTCGCGTCCTTGTTGCGACTGCTTGTTGGTGAGTGCAAGGATATCATTTCATTAACTGCCCGGCGCACGAGACATATGATTGCTCAATCATAGGACAGGGGTATTTTTACGAATTGGAAAGTTTTCTCTTTGCAAGTTGGGAGTAGAAGTAAAAATAGACAAATGGGATTAGGAGGGGGAGTTGGAGTAAGAGTAATAGTGGAATAACCTGTGGGTGTACGATTGGGAGAAGGATTAGGCGGTGAGCAATTGGGGGAATGAATGGAAATACTGCTGAGAATAGGCTAAGAAATGGGAGGGGGAGTTGAAATCGGAGTAGCAGTGGGACTTGGAATAGCCGGAGAAGTAGGAGTAGGTGCGGCAACAGTAGTGCGGGTAACATGGAGACTACGGTTCGGAATATTTTCTTGTGATACGAGTGGGAGTAACAGAGTAGGAATAGGAGTAGGAGTGGGCCTGGGACTGAGAGTCCGAATGTCAGCAAGCGGGCAAGTATGAAAGGAGAACGAGTGGAAATAGGAGTGGGAGTACTAGTGAGAGTAGATATTGATGTGGAACTAGGTGTACGAGTCGTAGTGATAGTAGGAATAAGAGAAGAAGGGGATTGAGAGTAGGAGTGACAATGATACCAGGAGTGGAGGGCTGGAGTGACAGTAGGAATAGTAGTGGGAAGTGGGAGGAGGTAGAAGAGTACGAGTGCTAGGATTAGGAGAGATAGTAGCAGAGGCACTAAGAGTAATAGTGGAACGGGATGTGAGTATTGAAGTAGAAATGAGAGAAAGCATGGGAGTTCGAGTGGGAATTGGAACGGTAGTAGGAGTGGGAGGACGAGGTGCAGAGGTAGGTATACTTGAAGGAGTTGAACTAACAAGCGTGGAAGTAGGAGTGGGAGTAGATGTGAGAATCGTAGTGCATGTATAAGTGAGGATACGGGAGTTAGAGGGTAGGAGAGTTAGATAAGGGAAGAATACGAGTTGAGATGTAGATTAGTTTAAGTTACTTACGGTTTGGTTAAATAACTTTACGTATGAATATGTAAAGTTATATTACTTATTTTACAATAAGGTAAAGTCATTATCAAGAAGTTTCACACATCATTACAAACTGATGCGAAAGCATCTTGCAACTACTTCTCTCTCTACCTCTCTCTTTCTCTCTATCTAACTTGGCATACGCCAATTTTAATTAAAAGACATTTGCCGTTCGATGAACTAATGACGCAGCGCGATATGATGGCAGCGTGCGCTTGCACACGCCCGAAAGTTCATTACGCATTGTTTCATTATACGCTCGCGTGGCGTACAAAGCACACCGTCGACGGAATAGGCCCACACAATCGTCACAATGATGCGCCCACTCCGGCCGTACCCGGTTTCCTCTCGCATTTCAACAGATGAATGTCGTCCTCAGCATACGACGCAGCACACCGTCGACGCGAAACTCTATCAGTTCGCTGGAGAAACGCGAAGTCTCCAGTTGCTGCACAACAGAGCACACAACGGGGCGCGTAGAAGTTGGCAGAACTGAAATAATCGCTCTCTAGTTGCGTCTCCTTCGATAATCACATTTCGCTCGGCAAGATGAGATATTGATCAATCGATTAAATCCACCGTGAAATTTCGCCTCACCCAAGACGGGGCGCATTTTTTAATTATCCTTAATTGTGGCAGGCTAATGCGCGAATGTGTAATCTTGTTGGGTTTTCACCACGTTTGCAGAATGTTCAGGCTCCTTTTTTCTTTTTTCCCTTGAGAAAAAAAAACGAGGTTTGGTAAAGTTTGGGCCGCCAAAAAGTGGCATCGCCGAGCAAAAACTTGACGATGAGGACTCAGCTGAGAACTAGCTGAGAATGTGGATGAGAAAAAGTTTAATACTCCGTGGCGAGTACGAAAAAAAAGCAACGCTTGTGCTTCTACATTCTACATTCTACAGCGCCATCACAAGATTAGTTTTAAATATAAATTTAATTGAAACGAGGTTTTTTTTTCTTCATTAAAGTTGCATTGATTTGCAAAAGTAACAGGATTTTTCTTATATTAGTTTTGTAGAACATAAATATTTTTTTTATATTTAGGTAATTTTTAACTAAAACATATAAAACTTGATGTTCTGATTCTCTCTGTTACTTCGGTGCATAACTTTTAAACTAAAGAAGGTATTACAACGCCAGCAACGTATTGTAGAATTTGTTAATTGTAGAATATGATCACATTGTCAAATTTTCAAAATTCCTGTTTATTTTTCCTTAAACTGGCTTTGATACAACCTGTCGTTCTGTTTTCGGAACAGATTTATATGAAATTTCTTTTATATGGAAGTTCTGATTACTATGTTTTTTTTAAACGTCATTAAAACTAAAAAAATCTAACCTAAAATACATTTTGAGTTCGATGAAATCTAGATTCAGGTTCAACAAGCAAAAAATTGAACATGGAACGCTTTGATTTCATTTGTAAAAGCTAACCTTGTACAAAGAAGATTAAAAAGGCGTTTTAAAGGCCGTTTAAAATCATCCACAACATACGATAAAAAAAAGAATTATTTACGTGTTCCCATGTTATTTCTATATTCAAAAGGTATTTTCATTAATGCATTTCGTAACCTTTACGTTTGTTTTCTCACTGTTATGTGATTTTTTCGCTTTTCCTTTGTGCGAACAATCAAACATTGCTTTATTTAAATTTCAGGTCCATTTACCCTCGGCGCTACCTTTTTTTCCTCTCGCGTGCCACCCGAAAATATCCGCCATCGCTGGGAAATTCCTCGTTTGCGAGTTTTTTTTTTCTCTCCTTCTAGTAGCCATATTTTCGCCCAATTTCGCCCCCATGTATACCCGTATTTGCCCTACCTGACGCGCATGTGTGTC
Organism: Weissflogia rhopalogaster; assembly: GCA_019419845.2. Taxonomy (NCBI): domain Eukaryota; kingdom Metazoa; phylum Arthropoda; class Insecta; order Coleoptera; family Staphylinidae; genus Weissflogia; species Weissflogia rhopalogaster. Next base: position 34,375 of record WSZQ02151442.1, read on the forward strand.
GTTTATTTTTTTAATAAAACAAAAATGAGTTACACATATATTTGGGTACAAAAAAAAAACGAAAATGCGAATGTGAATAGCAGAAAGTGTCATAGCCCACAACGCTAATATAAACAAAACGTACTCCCTCTCAAATTTTCACAACCCCCTACTGAAACCTCTTCCAACCCCCTCGAAACCCCCTTCAACCCCCTCGAAACCCCCTTCAACCCCTGGAAAACCCTCTAACCGCGCCCCGATACCCCCGAAATCGCCTACCCTTTAGCTATGACCAAATTATAAAAAAAACGACGCCCAGTTGCGGATACACTGCGCCAGTCGAAATAATCCGGAATTAAACGATTTATCGCATATTTTTCCGGAAAAATGGAATCGGCGCGGCGACTGCATTTTAGCACATATCCAACGCTTAATTAGTTTAAATTACGCGTAATTATAATGACGCCCATTTGGTGCGGCGGCGAGAGTGAGATATTCGTCGAGATGAAATATATTATGAATATAATTCGCGAGAGGCTACGTGCTGTGTGCGGAAATTAATTTTGATTTATATGCATTTTTCGTCATGCTGGACGCTCGCCACGTCGCGTCGGGTGTATTCAGGCGGTAGTAATATGAAAATTCCTGCGCAATTGCGTCGCGTTGCGAGTGGAGTGAGGGCGGTTGGGTGGCTGGGTGAATGGATGGCGATGGTGGCGCCTGTGGTTTTAATTGAAATATTTTTGGGCTCGACGCGACGTTTCGTGCTGGTGTGATGTGAAACAAAACGCGTGCGCGTATACCGGTATTTTCGCATTGAAATTTTGCGCCCCATTCGGAGCGCGACAGTTGATGCGGCGCCGAGTGAAACGCGCCGCTTCGCAGGAACAACATGATTCAGCTACATGCCCACACTTGTCATGCCTCTGCCTTCATATCTGTCTGCCTGCCTGCCAAGCCAAGACCTGCCTGCTCGTCCGCGCTACAAAATACGAATATCACGCGAAATAAGAAAAGTTTAGATATGCACGGCACGTTTATACAATTTCAGATGAAATTCACCGAATGGAATGTGTTTTTGCTTTTAATATAAAACACATGAAATTATTATTATATTAATGTTATACAAAGTCGTTGCATAACTTTGTAATAACTTAATTTCTAGTTTCATTTGAATATTTACTTTTTATGGTTAATTTTTGCCCATTAGATTGCCCATAGTTCCCACATTATTATTTTTTTATTTTACAATTTTTTTAATTTACAATTTTATTTAACTTTTCTAAAAACACACTTTCAAAAATTGTATACAGGTAGTTTTTCTTGAATGAAGCCTAATTTGAAAACGTTGCTTCTTCTGTTAAAATTGAAGATGAGATTATCCAAAATCTAAATTCGTTGAAAGATTTCTTTTAATGGCCTTCATTCCATCACCAAGTGATATTGTTGCACTTTCCCCATTTTCCAAGGAAGTGCTTTAAATTTAAGTTTTCTTTCGATTTTATATAAAATAAGCCATAACAAAGCAGATTTTATAGTTTTCTAAAAAAAATAGTCTGAAACACCTTGAAAAGTATCAGTAAATATGTTTCTATTATTTATTTTTCCGTATTTCTGACATTTTTACGTCAATTGCTGATTTAGGAAAATTGGGAAAGTTGTTACCCATGCTAAATTTCGCAATAGTGGCCAAAGTTGCGAAAAAAGTAGATCAAAACCGGAATAACGAAGCCATTTTTGAAACTCGCAACGGAAGGCATTAATGAAGTTATATTTTTGTACTATTTCGATTAAAACCTTTATAAATGTACTTTATAAAGTATAGCCTTCAATATTTTTTTGGAAATGTGGTAACTTTTTACTTACAACTAACAGAGCTTGGAGTAACTAATGTAAGGTTCCTATGGAGTTTACAGATTTTTTCTGTTTAACTTCGTTCATTCACAAAGTTGAATTAACGCTCCCTTTTAAAATAATTTTTTCTTCAAATTTTAAGCATCGAAGACTATAGATTAACCATTTTATACAGTTTTCGTTGTTTATGTTGTTTTGTTGTTTAATACTTTAATGTTTAGAGTAGAAATACCTCAATGTCAGTATAGTTTATAAAATAACGAAAAGACTACAATAATTTACGTATATTTGACGAAAATGGGGCAAGTGCGTTAATATCAAATAAAACGATCATGAAAGCTTATTTTAAAAATCGGATAAAGCGGTGCGAATTACTGATTATGTGGCTATATTTTCGTTTATACTGCATTAAAATATTTATTACTCTGTTACAGGCATATATCTTTTAAATATAACATTTTCATTCCTAATTACGTTTTTTGAAATTGTCAAGATTATATATATATAGAACACAAAATCGTACGATATCAAAAACCGTGTGAATATTAATTAGCAACCAGAACATCATGATACTATTAAATGTATTAAACAGTTCATAATTAATTTAAAACATTGTTAATAACAAGCGGCATACGAAAGTATGCCAACTGAAAGTTCATTAATTATGAACACCTCCGAGGCCTGCCAAGCCAGGTTTATTCAATATTTGTGCCAGATATTCGGCGAATCAAACATATCGCCTCATACCCTGAATGAGAATTCGAAATTTGAGAATTGTTATTTATTCAATTATTAATTAGACCGCCTGTCCAGCGCCTCCGGTGCGAATTACGTAATTCGCATGCAAACACTCTTCGTGCCTTCGCTAATCCCCGCGCTTATAGCGTCGCAAATCCTAAACAAATTTACACATGTATATAAATTGCGCGTCCCCCGTCCAAATTTGCATATCCAACAGGACTTGATGTAGGATGTCATTACTTTGTGATACCTGCAACACTGTAAAACTGAAGTGGGACAGATGGTGAAGGTGCCGGGATAGCATTGTTCTTATGACGTGGTTGTAAATCTGAATTCGCAAACTTGGGGATTAATTGTCTTTGAAATACTGTAGGTGACTGTTAAAACAGAGGTATTATCATTGGTTATTGATGTGTGAAATATGACTATTTGAAACGTTTTTGTCGAGGAGGTATTTGTTGTTTTTAGAATTTCAGCGAATATTTTGCGAAAATTGGTGAAATTTTTCTTAAAACTCTAGAATATTGACTAAAACTAAATAATCCATGATTGTAGGGTCTTTTTTGATGTCTTCTATATTTGTTACTAAACGGGAATTAATACTGTCAAATTTTGAAGTTTTGAAATGCTTTAAAAGTGAAATTTCTTTCGATTTATGGAGAATGTGATCAAGCTAAAGCTAATACTGGTCGTACTGGTCATTTCTATCATAATAAAACTAATGTAAGGCGTTCTCCCACTAAATATGTCGGGTAAACATTTAATGGTCGTAAATCTGAATTCTCAAACTTGAGAATTAATTGTCCCTGGAATGGCCCACATGACTATAAAACCGAGATTACGTCATTCTTTGCGGTTTATGCTGTTACTGTGGGCTGTCGTATTTGTCGTATTTTGGAAGGACGCCTGTTATCCCGTTGTCCTCCCGTCCAGAGTTGCGTCGGCAGCGACGTCCCGACTTGCAAATGGCGTTTCGCACTGCGATTTGCGGTGACGATGATGATGACATCGTGCGTAATTGCGGTTTGATTACGCTCCCCCTGCGTATGACCGCCGTGCAGGCGAAAACTTTGTATGTGCCCCCACTCGAAATTAGGCAACTTTAACGCATGGTTTATTAAATTTTTCTACGAGAATTCCAGCACGAGCTCGTATTCTCTGCACAGCTAGAGTTAGTAGCTAGCGAGTTGGTGCGCGCATGTTGATGAATTACGCGACCGAACGTTGTTGAACGCCGCACGTCTGAAACTTTTCAACTGCGTCGCTTAAACTCGCGTTTCCAATTAATTTACTTTCGGAAATTCATTAGGATTAACATTTTCGGAGAGAAGGTCAGAATCAATTTAACTTCATTGCCAAGTTTGTGTTTAATGACGCGGCGAATTTGAGTATTTTATTAAATTTTCGCTAGGGTATGTTTCGTCAACGTTTTTTCACTTCTTTTTTGCTTGCTGTGAAATTGCTTTTCAACTGAAAGAGTTTATTAAAACGTTTTTGGAGATTTAAATGTAATGTATATCTCTTGGTGGCTATCAACCCTGGAGTTTGTTGCTCCATATGTTATTTTGAAGGAAACCAAAGATCCTGCTTGCTTTATCAACTTGTGCTCGTATTTCATCCTTGAGGTGTTCGTAGTTCGATATTGTGAGACCCAGGTATTTGAATTCGTTTACTTGTTCTATCACCGTCTACCTTTTGCGGCGAATTGGCTGTACAGCGATGACCATGCACTTGATTTTGTTTGGGGCTATTTCTCTATTGTATGTCTTTGCGGATTGGTTAAATATATGCATCATTCTCTGCAAATTGTCCTCTGTATTAGCGATGATTGCAGCATCATCTGCATAGCAAACTATATTTATGTTGTTTTGACCCATTTTATATCCTTCACAATGTCTAGTTTTGGTAATTATTTCATCCATCACCAGGTGGAAGAGTAGAGGACTTAGAGAGTCCCCTCGTCTGACACCTCTACCAACTCTGATGAGTTCCGTTGCCTCTAGGTTAGGTTAGGTTAGGTTCAGTTGAATTTCGTTTTGTGTGTAAATGTCCTCTATGACTTCAATCAGGTCTATGGGAATGTTGCGTTTGGAAGGATATGGCTTACATCATCTGTTTTTACCTTTGCTA
>WSZQ02151552.1:0-25923 GCA_019419845.2 Weissflogia rhopalogaster
GCATTCACCTACCAATGAAACATTGTTTCACCAATTTTAAGGACAATTCCTAGATAGGGGTCTTCCCCTTTTCCGCTTTACTTTTGGTGTCCGGTTCATAATTTTTTTGGGGAATTCTGTACTCAGACATTCTACTTACGTGCCCTTACCATTTTAGTTGGCTGCTTCTGATGTCTTCCATTATATCTTTGCTTTACTTCCATATTTTTTCTTATGTCTTCATTTCTTATTTTATCGAATCTTAATGTTCGTGCTGCTCCTCGTAAAAATCAATTTTAAGAATTTATTTTTCAATGATAAGATCAGGCTAATTTTTTTTCTGGGCGCTGACTTCTGAGAATTCCAGAGACATACAAAATAGAAAACTGCAAAGGATATTTAAATATATTTTATAACTTTTTTTAATTATTTATTTCTCTTTTTAGGTCATCTATGGTATATGTATATCGCTGTGAATTCAAACTGTCAACCCACAAAACCCTCAATATTGCGACAAGAAAATATCTCAAATTATGAAATGTTAAATTTCAGGAAGAAAGAGTGGATTGCAAACATGCGATTCTGTAGAACATTGAGTGAGAAATGTGTACCAATACAATATGCTACGATATTCTTTGAAATCAATAATGAACCAAGGATCATGTTGTTGAAATTGATGGTGCCATAACTTTTGTTGTTTATACAACTGAATCAATTATAACTTCATAAATATACATTCATATATGAATTTTAGGGCTTAGAGAAGAGCTGAAAACATTTGTGAAACACATTTCTTGTTACAGTTTTCATAATTGTGAATAGAAATATTATAAGTAGCAAATTGTTGTTTACCAAGTTATGCTTTGTAATAGCACCAATAAAACTAGAGTTGTTTTAAGTTGGGTAATATCTTTATATTATTTGTTAACAATAATTTACTTTCCTTGTGCATGACCAATTTCCTTATTCCTTTATTCTAACATAATTGTTATTGTAGTTATACATAAATATTATACATTTTAAGTTCTGGTACTTCCCATACTTTAATCAGAGTACAGTGTACTCATTATCGCAAAATACGAATAAGACATTCTCATCAACTACAACACAAGCCGTGCTAATATTTGTTTGATATCAATTTTTTTATTTCAAAAACTCACGGCAGTCATGGTTACCAAATTGACGATGGCAATCTTTCCTGCTGTAAATTTGTGGGGTATTTTTGATCTTTCCATGATAATAAACAATGTCTTTCTGACGGATTTATTTGATTTATACCAGTCGGAAAGATAACAGGCATCACGAATGGCACCGCTCTATAAAATCATGCAAAAAAAAACAATAATTGGATGAAACATAAACGATTAGAAAAAATATAAATAACAATGGTACATAATCAAATTTAATTAATCTTCGAATCAATAGTGATCTTTTGTAATATGACTAGTTTCAGTAAAATGGAATTGAATAGAAAGTAAAAAGTAATAACAAAATAGAAAATTTGGGAAGCAAATATCAAACCGCAAAGCATTTCACTAACTATAAGTAAGCAACAGGAGCAATAGGAATGACACAAGCAAAATCACCAGACACGAAAGGAAAATAAGAATAATGGTAGATCAATTGCAGAAGAAATCCAGCTATCGGACCATCTTTTTGGTGGCCTGCCGGTGTGGCGCTTTCCTTGTGGTCTGCCCTCTTTTACCATTCGCGCGATTCCGTCGGTCTGCATTCTGTCAACATGTTCATTGCACATCCTCCTACGATTTCTTGTCCATCGCACTATGTCTGAATCATTGTACCTCTTTCTAACTCCGCCAAGGACGGTCCTAAGCCCGGCTGAGAAACGAGGAAGGTTTCCTGGTGAGGCCAGCGACCTGCCAGAGGTAAATAGCACAGTGCTCAAAGAACTGACACATCAGCGGCGAACGTAATAGGCAAAATGATAGCTGACGAAAGAAACTGGATAGCCTTTGTAGCTTATGCGAAAGCTCTTTTACAAGACAAACATAAGGAGGAAAGTGGCACACAACTGAACACACACACAGACTATCTAGTACATACAAACCATCTGATATCCCAAAACTGATAGTTCCAGAGGGGAGATGGAAATATACCGAAAGAAATTGCAAACGGTGGGAAACAAGCATGAGATTAAACACCTTGCGACAAAAATCGTCTCTCAACTCTTCGGAGTAACTTCGGAGACTATTTCTACCGGCTTGGAAAGAAAGCCACGAGTAAGTGTGCGTATTGCGGGGAGAAGGATTCGGCAGAGCACACATTCTTCAACTGCAGGCGATGAGAGTAATATAGGTCCGAAGCCACGGCAAGAATGGGTGCACCAATCAGTGGCACGAACGTAATAGGCAAAATGCTGTCTAGGGAAACTGGATAAACTTTGCAGCCTATAGAAAAGCTCTTTTACAAGACAAAAATATGGAGGAAACTGACACACAACTGAACACAAACAGACTACCTAGTGTCATGCACACAAACCCTCTGATATGCCACAATTGGTAGTTCCAGAGAGGGATGGAAATATACCGAAAGAAATTACAAACGGTAGGAAGCAAGAATGAGATTAAACACGTTGCGACAAATATCGCCTCTCAACTTGCTCGAAGGGCCACATGCTTCGGTTAGTGCAACCCAGGTAGCGCAAAAAAAACGATTAACAAGTAGTTAACAATTACAAATATGCAAAATTGTAACGAGACTAACTGAACTCACCTTCTCAATTATTTGTTCTCCATTAACGCAATACAAACATAATTGAATTGACAATGCTACAGCATAAACAGCCAACATTAATATCTTAACCCATTGATCTTCCAGCTAAAACAACAATAATTATTATAATTCTTCAATTTCTAATATGGAAGTTACCAAAAACTGAAAAAATGTATTACAGATCGTAATAACACTTGTACCAAACTGAGCTAAAAAGAGATAGCAAAAAACATCATCAACTTCTTGGCAAAATCTAAAACACGAAAATAATCACAACTTTTGAAAGCGAATTAATGAAACAAATGTATGAAACAAACTCAGTAATTTTTATATGATGTACAACACACGCTTTTAAATGCGTCAAAATAACACCGTCAAAATGTTCATCAAAATCTGGCATGTCCACATTTTCCCGTTCATCAGCCTCCTGCATGGGAATGCCAGCCCACTTTCTCGCATTCACAATCTTCTCTCTTAATATCTCATACTGTGTACAACCAATAGAAATCATCGACATGGCAACCATATCCAAAGCTGGGTTATTATAACCCGCATAGCCAATTGCGATTGCTTCAAAAATGTAAAAAGCATAAAATTGGTACTTATCTAATTCGATTACTGAGAATCGCATGCTTAATTCTCCAGTAATCAGCGGATCAAAAATCAACTTAAGCATGTACACCCAAACCAGGAATTGAAACGATCTGATCAACATCATTGTTTGCAAATTGGATCGACGGACATATTCATCGCATTGTCTCGGAAAATTATGAAAATCCACATGTTCGAGTTTATTCAGGACACTGAAGAACTTCTTACGTTGAAAATCGAATATAGCATGTTTGATGTTATAAGACACAAGGGTCATCATCAAAGAAACCAATGCAGTAAGTTCTTTGTATTCACCTCGACGAATATTTGTATATAATTCCACCAAGAAACATACTTGTAAACTGATATTAACAATCCACATGAACACATGCTTCATTTGGTAGAATTTCGTAGGGTTTTCCAAGGGCCATGATGAAGTTCGAAGTAATGTGTTTTTATTGATTTGTAGAGGATCTAGGATATGGGACGTTTTGTAATCTCGCATTTTTAGTCCCGTAATTTTAGAGAATTTAGTTTTAGAAATGAAAATGTATTTTAAATATCACGGTATTTATAACTGATGAAGTTCTCGTGTAAAATGCTGGAGTTTACATATTTATAACGTTCTGTCTAATTAACTATTTGAAAATTAGCAGAACTTCTGCAATTTTATTTAATTATCGTTAATTATCTCCCTAGTCAGTTTAATAATTATTTGTAATGATACTTTTAGAAAGTTGTGAGCACTTCGCCCGGTTCTGATTTATATTAAATTATTTATACTTAGTGTGGAAATGAACAAGTGGTGTTTTATTTAATTTTAAGCGTGGAATTTATATTGCTTTCATTGAATTTCGACTCCTTTCGCAAGGATATCTATGATCTAGTCAATACCAATCTCCTACTAATAATTCTCAAGAACCTAATGTTCAATAACAATTCCTAAGTTAAAACTACCTTCGTAAAATAAGATGTAATGAAACTCAAAACACTAAAAGCTCTTCTATTTTACATAATTTCAATGTTCACAATATAACCATCATTTCTAGCTAATGGATAATTACGATCGTATATCCATAAACTCATGGGTTATAAAGTGAAATAGTTAAACTGAAATATATTTATTACCTTGCTATTATATCGACCATGTTTCTCGTTTGGTGAAGTTCTACTAGAAAATTTTGCTTTTTAGCAAATCAAGGCTTCAAAATTAAAGAAAATGAACACAATTTATATACAAATACCCCAATTTCTCGGACTATTTCCAAGTCGAAAAATTCTTCAATACCCCATTTTTTATAAAATAATTACATTGTTTCATTGCACAGTACATTTAGGATTCTTATTCTATAGACTAAACAGCATATTGCAAGTTGTAAATGAAGAATCGGAAAATTGGAAAAGAATTATCCACGAGTATGTTCTGTTAATTTACCTTTTGTGTGGCTTCTTCACTGCACCTTACATATTTCTCGTGAATATTTTAAAGCCTCAAGAAATTTTAAAAATGTTCGATATAATTACGCGAATTGACGAAACTTACCAAAAGTTGATCGGATATAACATAATTGAACATACACGTTTATGGAAGAAAATAATTTATTTGGTTGTGTTACCAACGTTTGTACTATGTATTCTTAAAATCGATACTTTTACTATGAATGTTCTGTATATCAGTGTAAATATATGGATTGTTATTCATAAATATCTCCAAATGCATCTTATTCTCTACATTTTGGCTATGTTGAAGAAGAGATGGAATCAATTAGGTGAGTTGGTACTTCACCTGAATGCTCAAAACACCGATATGGAGGTTTTGGAATTGATTGAGACACTAAAATTGTTGTACGAAATTTATCTACATGTAAAGATCGCTCTCAGTCCTTTCTTTGCAATGTTAGCTCTGGCTATTCATATTTATTTATTAGCGGATTTTACCGAGATTTTATTCTCAGATGAAAGTATTGAACGCCATTATACGAAATTGATAAAAAATTCAGTGAATATGGTAAGTCATAAGTTCATTCATAATTAGATGTTAATATTATCATTTTTGAAATATTTGCTCTTTCTAGCTTGTTTGGTTATTATTTATATCGAAATGCCATCAGCTGAAACTTTCAGCATATAAATTGACAGAAAATTGCTACCTGAAAATATCCAATAAATTGAATGGTAACCACACAAGAGGGATGAAATGGATTAACAACTTAAAATTTTTAAAAGACTTAAGTGAGGCCTTTGTGCCGGAGTTTGACGGGATGGATGTTTTTGAGATGAATTATGCTTCAGTGTTGATGTTGTTGAATATGCTCGCACCCTATCTTTTGTTGTTCGTGCAATTAAATAACTCTTAATTTAATGTAATAGGAAATGTATCTATCTTTGTCGTTGTAAGATGATTAAGTTTGTAAATGCGCGTAAGCGGCTTGTCTTAAAATTATTACCCCGAGATTTGTAAGGTCGCGAAGCCCTATCTAAAGGGCTTTGACGAGTTCATCAGCGGAATAAACACGTAAAAACACGAAAAACTGGGTTAGAGACACGTCGACAGGAGAGGTTAAAAACGTACTTACTCGGTGCAATGCTGGATAAGAACTAACTTTATTTACAAAGGTTCTGCACAAGAAGCGCTAATATGACAGATAGGGGAGAGGATGCTGCGCATGTGCGACTTAAGCGTGCGTCGGCAGTATCAACCCAAAATCCCTAAAAGCGCCGGTGGCGCGAACAAAGTCTTTCGATGATTAAGTAAGTAGTTTAGTTTGATTAAATATTTATATATAAATCAACTTTTATTGGCATATTCTCTTATCTTATATAACTTCCTTGTTCCACCTCACTACATCTGTTACACTGTAGTCGCGGTTTTTCGAAACATTAATTTATTTCCCGTTGATAGTGCGGGACCAGACTTAACTGGATATTCTGCTAAGTTCCTTGAGTTATCGCGACACAAGTTCTACCAAAAGCTAACCTCAGACGTAAAAATACTCGAAATAACAAGCACAACGACTTTATTAACTCGGCACAATGAATACACAAATACAAAAGAAAAATACACTCACCAGAGGAGAAATAGGCCGAATCGGACGCAAACCACGCTTTTATGGTGGCGCATCGCCCCCTCCCCATTGCTGCTGAGCGTATCCCCAACATCTTAAGCATAGTGGAGCAACAGGCAACCCTATCTTAGGCAACCAACTCAGCAACATCCATTTAAAACCTTAACACATATTAAACATAGCACAATAAATAAATAAATACGCTATACTAGCTTCATTCCTGGACACTCGCACGCCTCGTAAGCATTCCTTCTTCTCTTCTCCTTTACTATCGCAGACACCTTGGCGATCGCCCCTCCCTTCTCTCCTAACCACCACACGATCACATTCCATCCTTCTCGCATGCCTCTCGCCCATTCTTGATTCATTCCCATGGATTCCCCTGCTAAATGCTCCCAAGTATGTCATCCCTCCTCACATAGCACACATTTTTTGAACTCGTCTTTCATTCATACTTTTTCACTCTTCCGAACCACACCTTGCACATGCAGCCTCCTCCTCCTCCTCCTTATCCTATGCAGCCAATATAATCGCTGAAATTGTGTTGCTGCTGCAAGCGTCTGATGACACGCCTGGCGAATTGAGACATTATTATTAGTAGTCTAATTTATATGCGAAAGAGGCTGGAAGCACCCAGCGGACATTTTGTACGAATAAAGAGTAGTTGTTAACCAGCGCTCGAGGCGTAAAGTCAATTCTCCTCACTCTTCCCAGTCTTACGATCACTTAGCGGAAGGGTAGCCGTCTTAATAAAGTCGTGCTGCTTTTTACTACGGGTATTTTGAACTTTAACGTCTGAGGTGAGCTTTGAGCAAACCTTGTATTATGATAACCCAAGCAGCTTAGCAGAAGATCCAGTTAAGTTTGGTCCCGCGCTATCCACGGGAAATAAATTAATGTTTCAAAAAAGGCGCGACTACCGCGTAACTCCCGTAGTAGCCGATGCTCGGTAAACCAAACAAAATAAATAGGAGAGAGAATAAATAGGAGAGGACTCCAGGTGTATGAAGTGTTCCACATCCAAAGACCCTCAGATTAACGACCACTTCACTATATGAAGTCAATGCCAATTGTTGTGAACCATGGTCTTCATCAGTCAACATTCGACCACGAAAGTACCTCACTTATCAATAGGCCTTAAAATTATTTTCATGTTCTGTTTTTTTTACTTTATCATTAATGCGCTGTGAGCACTTGATTATCTTGGGAAGTATGGCAGACAATTTTTAAGTCTGCCACACTTGTGAGCCTTCGTCCGTTAAGGGCAGCAATAAAACATTTTAGGCCACACGGAGCGAAGGCATATTCAAGTGGCACGACTAAGCGGCGTCCCGTTGTTTATGTTACATTGAAGGTATGTCTCGCCACCCGACCCAGAATTCGCATGCTGATATGTGATATGCGCGTGAACAACGCGTGATTTTGCGGAGTCACTCAGTACAAGGAGTGAGAGGATGTGAGAGGGAGAAATAGAGGGTAGGTAGTGTGACTTAGTTCCTAGACAATTAGTGGCGTACCAGAAAAGAAAGTGGTGGTGCCTCAAGGTGGGTTGATCGTGGGCGTTCTCCACTGGTTAGGTGGATCATATTTTTGATGAATAAAGTTAGTTGTATTTCAAACTTCAAACGATCGTCTTCTTCTTCTCAACAACGGACAACCAAGGCGACGGGTAGTCTCCGACCTGTAAACTTTCAATTTACAGAGAAGTTCGCTCATCTGATGTTGGACCGAACGCGTTCACCGCGTTACGAACACCGGCCGCCAACCCAGTGTGGCTTCTTTCTCATCATTCGAATATATACCGACTCTTGGACCCGGCGCATTCACCGCGTCACAAAAAAAGGCTGCCAAAGTTGGTTCGCGACACCAATAATCAGTACGAATCACGCGCAACATGCGCCCAAGGGCTTCAAACGAATTGGAGGGTTGAGGCAATTACTTTCCAATTATAATTTATTGATGATTACAGTAATCGATACAAGATAAATCAATAAAAATCACGAACGTAAAAACTAATCTCGAATACACAGTATATTTATAAACTATTCAAAATTCCTACTCTTTACAATTTATCCCAGGAATAACTCAGGTGCAACTAATCGGAATTGTCCAGAATTTTAACATACACAGGTAGTACTCACGAAACGCCTAATGGTCCTTAAATGTTTCACATGGTTTCGAAGAAAATTACAACCAATCCATATAACTAATAAACAAACAATAATTATCGATGCTATAAATATTTCAAATTATATTAATACAAATGTTGAAGAAGTTCATAAAGCACAACAGTGCTAATCACTGTTATGTATTTGTATATATAACATAAAATATGGTGCTATCATATTCAACAACATCAACGCTGAGCCACGATTCATTTCGAAAAATCCCAGAGCATCAAATCTCGGAGCCAAGGTCACGCTCAAATCCCTTAAACATTGCATATTATCCATCCATTCCATGTTTCTATAATTCTTATGTTGCAAATTTTGTGACATTTTCAAGTTACAATTTTGTGTCACCTTCAACCCATTTTGTTTCAGTTGTCTGCATTTTGATATAAATAAAAGCCAACCAGTAAACTAAAAAAAAAACATATTTTTAATGAAAAATAAATCATAGTAATTGACCATTTTTTTATAATTGTAAGGGGGATATATCAGGACCAAATATGTCCCAAGGTCCCTCTTGTTTTTTCAATAAATACTTGAGGTACATTCTTGACCACTTGTGCTACCAATGCTTACAATGTCACACCAATAAGAAAGAATAGAAGAATAAGAAGGAAGATTAGACACTAGCACGACAGGAATCTCTTCATTGGAATTATGAAATATTTCTTAAGAACTTCAGTATATAAGGGCCATCAGCCGACTGAAAAGTTCATATCTAGCCACCATTTTCCTATCGCCTGCGGTGTTCTAAAGACCTTGTGTTTGTAATTATAACCATACCGTCTTAGCATGAATATAATTTTACATAAGTATTTCATATTTATAATTACATCAAGTGTTATTACAAATGTGTTCATTTTTGTTTTTGTTTCGCGACAATACTTGGAAAGGTTATTTTCTAGACCGCTAGATTTATGCTACCAATGCTTGTAATGTCACAATAAGAAGATATAGAAGAATAAGAAGGGACATTAGACACTAGCACGACAGGAATCACTTCATTGGAATTACGAAATATTTCTTAAGAACTTCAGTATATAAGGGCCATCAGTCAACTGAAAAGTTCATATCTAGCCGCCATCCTCCTTGATTGTGACAATTTCAAACGAAAAGTAATTCAGTGAAATTCAACTTCACATCAAATATACTTACGAAAATTGCTGAATATGCATAATAACTCAAGAGAACTGATTGGACTCCATTTAGCTAGTAAAATTGTCGAAAAAGTAATAAGTAAAATGCAAAAAACACGCTTAGAGTAATTTTCAGTGACAAATAAACTTGATATAGCATGGTTTGTACTTCAATCAATTGCGTTATTACAACGCGAAGTTCGGATACAGCGTGTTGTTTTCCGAAGCGTTGCTACTGTCGATCTCTTAATGCGCTTAAACGACTTATTCCATGAGAATAAAGCGTTTAAACACATCTAAACTTGATTTTCTCTTATATTTTGGCGAATACATGCAAAAAGTTCGGATATTGCGTGTTATTTTCCGAAGCGTTGCTACTGTCGATCTCTTAATGCGCTTAAACGACTTATTTCGTGAGAATAAAGCGTTTAAACACATCTAAACTTCATTTTCTCTTATCTTTTGGCGAATGTATTCAAAAAGTTCGAATATCGTGTGTAATTTTCTGTACCGTTGCAGCTGCAACGAATCAAATTCGTTATTACAGCTATTCATGTGCAGTATCAACTCACTTAATAGGTTTCATCACTTATTAAGGGTAGCCAAAATGTAAGCAAGCAGCGTGAATTTCCTGAAAAGTCCGTTAAGTTGCCTCACATATCCAATGGTGACAACAATTGGAATTAAAGTGAAACATATTTTCTTCCATCAATATGTCCTGTTAATTGCATTGTAACCGATAAAATTAGCGTGAATTACGTCAATTTGATAAATTATTTCAAATAATTATAGGGTTTGTCGTAGTTTTAAAATATGTATGATAAATAAAAAATTAATGTATATATTTTAATGGCTATCAACCTTTTAATTATGAGAATATATAGCAGCCCAAGAAGTGGCACTTCATTTATCAACATAATTTTAACGACAATTCATCTGGCTTTATTTATATACAATGTCTACCGTATTGTATATAAATAAAGCCAGGTGAATTGTGTAATGAAATACTGTTAATATATTTTGAAAAAGTTAAAATATTTCAGGAGTTTTCGGCTTGGAAACAAATATACTTACGGCAATTGCAGATTTTGTATAATAAGTCAAGTAAACTGATAGACTCCATTTAGTTAGTAAAATTGTCGAAAAAGTAATAAGCAAACATGAATGACATATTAAAGAATAAAATGCAAAGAACACGCTTAGAGTATTTTTCAGTGACAAATAAACTTGATATAGCATGGTTTGAACTTCAATCAATTGCAATACATCAACTTCGTTATTACAGCTATTCAAGTATAGTATCAACTCGCTTAGTAGATTCCATCGCTTATTAAGCATATCCAAAATGTAAACAACTACACTTATTATCTGAAAAGTGTTCACTTGAACCCAGAATAGCGGCAGCATCCTGGAAACGTTGTCAATTCGACTCACATATCCAATGTTGAAAACAATTGGAAATAAAGTAAAACACACTTTCTTCCATAACGATGTATTTTTAATTGCATGGTAACCGATAATTTTACCGTGTATTACGTCAATTTGATTAATAATTTCAAACAATTTTAAGGTCTGACGTGGTTTTAAAATATTTATGATAAATATGTACGCGGGTATGTATTGTTCAAGTACAATTGTAAATAAGAGAATATATAGCGAGACAAGAAATGGTAGTTCATTTGTCATCTTAATTCTACGTGTTACGAGGTAAACATTGTCGATAAATAAAACCAGATGTATTGTGCAATGTAATAATATTAATGTCTTTTGAAGAATGGGATATTTGAGAAGTTTTCGGCTTGGAAACATTCCTAGCAGTTGTGGAAGTGATATAAAAGCGGAGTTCATTTTTGTATTTAAAAATTGAAGTATTTAAACAGATGAAGTTTTAAGACTAAAATTCACTTGGGGAGTAATGGAGCTAAAATGAAAATTATCGGTATTAACTTTGACGTTATTTAATTTATTGTCAATAAATTTTTAATTATAGGTAATAATAGTGAGGTTAACGTAAATGTCATTTAGTTAGAAATGTTCCGTTTAGTATGATATGTAGTAACATGGACGGAATTGAAATTTAAAACCGAATTATGCTGTAATATGCATTCCACTCATAAAAGTAGTCAGTTTAGCTTCTAATTGTTATCGATTGATCGAAACAGGTCATGTGTTCTCATGTCTTACATCTATTGGAGGTTAATATTTAATCACCGATAGAAATGTTTAAAGATGGTTATATAAGTTACACCGTTCTGAGTCTATGGTAGGGCCATAACACCTAATAATTTTCCAAAAAAAAAGTCACTTTTACCCTACTTCCCCCCACTTCCCCCACTTCGTAGCTACTTGTGGAGAAAGTGTTGACGGCATGAAGCGCCATCTGGGTGCGAAGGCGAGAAAGACACAAATTCATGGATAACTATGGAGTAATTACATTGCGAGTTATACGCGTCTGGTTCTCTGGGAGACCTTTATACAAGGAACCCCAAGTTCCAATAGGCGTATGTTGGCCAAAAGGTTTACCTTTTGGCGGTATAATTTTATATTTCAAAACTTTATTCTGATTTTTCTGTCAGACTTTACTTCAAACTTCTTATAATACTTCTTATAACTGCTCGAACTCTTCTTGTTACTTGATGATCAGAACTCTTACTTCTCACTTTCTTAACGGTAATAACTAAACTCAATAACTCTTAAACATATGAAGGAAGGAGATGCGCATTTGCGACAATCTTATATACTAGAAATCCCTCCCATGGGAGTGTCCGGGCGTTTTCCTAAGCACGGGGCCACTGTTATTAGTAAGACTCACGTGCATGCGCAATGTTTAGGCCTCCGTGGCTTCCTAGTTCATTATCGCGGTTTCCTCTAAGTGTTTACTCAGCTTTGGTCACCCCATGGAAAGTTAACGCTTCCTATCGTCTGCGGTGGTCTAAAGACCTTCTGTTTGTAA
The DNA here is from genome assembly GCA_019419845.2 of Weissflogia rhopalogaster. Classification (NCBI taxonomy): domain Eukaryota; kingdom Metazoa; phylum Arthropoda; class Insecta; order Coleoptera; family Staphylinidae; genus Weissflogia; species Weissflogia rhopalogaster. The sequence goes on from WSZQ02151552.1 coordinate 12,629, forward strand.
TTATAACAATACCGTCTTAACATGAATATAATTTTAGATAAGTATTCCAGATATATAATTACATCAAATGTTATTACAGATGTGTACCTTTTTCTTTCGCGACAATACTTTGAAAGGTCATTTTTCTCACCCTTCTTGAATGTTGCTATGGTGATGGTCCTTCCAGTCCAGTGGCAGTCGTTCTTCTTCAATAATCTTGTTGAATAGGTTGTACAGTTGTTCATGTAGCATTTCGTCATTATAATGATATAATTCTAAATTCCTTAACTGTTTATCAATAATTCACTTTCTTCCAACGAAAAACTAGTTAAGTGATACCAAATAATTCACTCCAATTAATTTAATGTTCAGAGCACTCTAAACCATCATTATTAATTAAAAACTATAGGACTTCTCTTATCAAGTGTTAATAAATATTATTTTTAGGGACTGAGTTAATAGTTCAAGGCACTTGAAAAATAGTAGAAAAACTACTACGTACAAACGCATCTAGTAAATACTAGTAATTAATCCACGAACAACGTTGGATACAAGTATACTTCCGACAAATATAACACCAAAATATGTTCAATATATTCATCAAATATACACAATATTTGGGATTATTCCCAAGCAAAAATTATTACAAGTACCCAAAACTATTCAAATCAATAGCAACGTTTCATATCGTTATCCATATCATCATATTAATCTATAGATTATGGTTACAATACCAAAGAAACCTCAATAATGATTTCGCATTTCAACCATCAACGGTATATCTTAAAGTTTTTCTTACATTTAGTGGATTTTATATCGCACCATATGTATTTTTGGTTAATATAATAAAAGTGGACGAATGTCTTCAGGTATTAGAACTTTTCAACCAAATAGACGCAGCAATCTCTAAGAATTTTGCTATTTTTCGAAAAATACCAGAGAACAAACGACAAAAATGTATTACAATCGTGTTTAAACTGATTTTGCTACCAGCTATTTTAGCTTATTTATTCTATGGGCAAAGCTATGTGTCACTGTTGTCTTTAATTTTGGGCGTATGGTTTGATTACACTAAATACCTACAAATTGGTTTGATATTGAGTATTCTGGGGATGCTCAATCAATACTGGGAGCAATTTTCGTTATGTATTGCAAACTTACATGCCTATCAGTCAGAAGAAACGGTTCTGCAATTGATAGTCGTACAGAAGCAACTTCATACAGTGTTTGTTTCAGTGAGAAATTGTTTGAGTACGTTTTTCTTACTTTTCGCAACAACGTTTCATACTCATATGCTTATGGATTTTACTTGTATCCTGTTTACAACGGAAAGCATGATTAAACATTTCCCAATGTTTATTTTAAATATGGTATTTTTGGTAAGATATTTTATTAGTATATATATATTTTTTGTTTCTTTGATATTTGTTCCACACAATCAGATTATAAAACTTGATATTGCGAATACGTTTGGGAGTGAGTCTGGATTTATTTTCTAAAAGAATAATGAAAGCAATTCCCGAATGATTATCAATTTCTATCATCAATTAATTGTTTATGTCATATTCATATTTTAGGTTATATGGTTCCAATTCATATCAAAATGTTGCAAAATAAAAGAATGTGGGAAACAAGTGACTATAAATTGTCACTTAAAAATTACACAGGATCTCCCATCAAATTGCCATAAATTTACACAACCGCAGTGTATTGAACGCTTGAAGCAGTTAAAGGATATGAGCAAAGAATTAGTTCCTGAATTTAACGCTGGTGGATTTTTTACAATGGACTATTCATCTGCTTTAATGCTGCTTAATATGTTGGCACCTTATATATTGTTATTTGTTCAATTGAGGAATGACACTTCAAATATAATATAAGATGAGGAAGAAGAAAAATGTTTCCGTATATCAGTTGTCAGTATGTGTAATCGTCACTTATGCATTGTGAAATCGTATTTGATCAAATCTTAGATTATATATTATATATTTGAAAATTACACAAAAAGTTCGCTAGAAGTAATAAAATTGAATTATTGTACACTACCTTCCTTCTTTTTTATTATAATCTGTTAAGTCAAGTCAGATTCATTACACAGTTATTCCTTATAATTCCATTATACAAAGGATACAAATAATATTTGGTCCACAGACCTGGCTATAGACCATACTGGTCCTTCGGCCTGGATTTTTATTGTTTTTGTGTATATTATTGCATGTACCACTTCACACGAGTCGCGAACCAACGTCGGCGGTATTAACCACGACTTAATTAAAAGGAGACGTTTCTGAGTAGCAGCCCTGTTGCGGTGAACGCGCTGGGTCCACATGCAGAGAACGTTCTGAAGATTACAGGCCGACAAGCTACCCGCTGTCTATGTTGTCGCGTAAGGGAAGGTGTATAAAAGATGCAGCTCATTCGGCTTTTGGACAACAACTGATTTTATTATGTCAAAATCTAAACCTTGAAGCGGTGCGTACCGCCAACACATAACCATCCTTGCGGTACCACCACTTCCTTACTCTATTCTTAAATCTAAGTTTCTGTAGCATTGTGGCACACCCTGTCACACGCTTGCACTCTCTCTCTTTCTCTCTCTCTCCGAGTGTATCCGATCTCGGGCCCAGGCGCACAATCCGACAGCACCACAGGTGTCTACAGGGACCCGTCTGGTGGTGAGAAAAGCCAGACCTCGCGTCGCGTCATCCACTCCTATCTCTGGGTGTCTTGTGTTTATCATATTCGTATATTTCATTCTTAATGGCCCAGATATTATTGAAGTGTTACGAATTCCTCCACTTTAGCGAAATAATATATAAACTTAGGAATAGACTAAACAACTTGGCGTCATACATAAATAAAAGCTCAAAATTGTCACGCCGTTCGCAACAATAAGGCTTCAGCAATTCTTGCTGTTCATTAATGTGCAAGAGAATTCTAGTGATTACATTCAGAGCCGTAGAATCATGGAATAAAATTAGCAAATAATAAAATAAAAAATAATTGTTTCGACAATCTGATCGTTCACAACAGTTCCATTAAGTTGGCTGGCTAAGCACCGCACGTGCCGATGCTCAGAGCGACGAGTACGGTGCTGAAGGCATAAATCCTTAAGTGTCATTTCGGAACGTTCCACAACATTCTAGAATGTTTGGTTGAACACGAGTAGGCTGCGACCCGGCGTTACCCGGCAGCGGGAGGCTTGGTTCAGATGGTAAACGCGGTAGTAGGAGATTAGGTCGGGGAAGACCCCCTATGACTATAGTCGCAGGAAAGTTAGCGGTTGGCAGTCAGCGATTTGTTAGGCGTTTAACGCCTTCCGAGCACATTAGTTTTCTCTCCACCTAATAAGGTCTTACCGTACGTGAGTTAGTAAATGCGTTTCCTTGCAGTAATGAGTTACAGGCCCATCGCCCAACCCTTCCTTATACAGGACTTGGGAAAGTGTGGAGGGCGAGATTATAATTAAAGCGATACCGAGAATCGCACGAGGGACTTTTGCTTCACGAGGCCTACGCGTAACCATTAGGCGTCGGTCAGACCGCTGACTTCGTCTTCGGGCTTTTATGCCTACCCTTGTCCGACGAATATAGTTAAAAGGAGATGAAGAAACTCGTAGGAACAACCTATCATAACCTATCTCCGAACTTCCATCAGCGGAATCATAATTTCTTTAATTCCAATAAAAGCCTAAATATATTATTTAGTACAACCTTCCTTCATGCGTTGTAATAATTAAGTTTTAAATACCTCCATTTAATGGTAACATATTAAAAATCCTTTCGGACTAATGGGTCTTAACGGCAATATGACCGGAACATAAGTTCCAACAAATAAAGCTAAAATATATTGATCCCATTGTTCTTCTTAAAGCTCCACTGCTAACACAATTTACATTTAGTCAAAAACGTACATCTTACCATACCGGCTAGAACATGAACAGCATGTATTTAAAACTACCACAAATTCTTGGATTATTTCCTCATCAAAAAAATCTGAAATACCCAATTCTACATAAAACAACCACATTATTTCATTGCACAATCCACCTGATACTCCTCTTCTATAATATGTACACATCAATTAGAAGTATACATATGGCAGAAGAATCGGTTGTTATTATACATGAATGTCTACAGTTTCTTGTACTTTTGCTTGGATTCTACATTGCACCGTATATATTCTTCGTAAATATTTCAAAACCTCTGGAAACTTTAAAAATATTTGAAGTAATTGATCGAATTGATACAAATTACTACGCTTTTACAGGATACAGAAAGATTAAGGGAACACCTTTATGGAAAGAAGTGTTTAATTTGCTTATAATTCCAACTATGATGTTAATTTTAATCAATTACCAAAATAATAATAGTAACTTTCCTATGACTATTCTAAAAATATGGATTAGTATTAATAGGTACTTGCAGATATGTATTGTTATCTACGTTTTGGATATGCTAAATAAGAGATGGATTCAATTAAACGAATTGATTCTTCAACTGAATATTTATCACCCGAAATTTGACATTTTGGAATTGATTGGGACCTATAAAATGTTATATGGAATTTACGCCTCTCTTAAGAAAGTTCTTGGACCCTTTTTTGCACTCTATGCTGCATATTGTCATATTTATTTTTTAATAGACTTTACAGAGGCTTTTCTCCAAGATCATGGTATACACAATTATATTATAAAGTTGATTGCGAATAGATTCTTTGTGGTAGTTATTTTTTTTATTTTTTTATGTTTATTTAATTTCCTTGATTTTTGATTATTTCATTTTTCCAGTTTGCTTGGTTTATATTTATATCAAAATGTAGACAACTGAAGAATTCATCTACTAAAGTGATGGAAAATTGCTATATGAAAGTATTACAAGATTTGGATCGAACTAACAGAAACGCAGAGTGGACGGAAAACTTGCAATTTTTAACAAATATGAGTGAGGCTTTGGTGCCGAAGTTTGATGGAGCCGGATTTTTTCAAATGGATAATGCCTCAGCATTGATGTTATTAAATATGGTCACTCCGTATATTTTATTGTATCTTGAATTTTACAATATTTGTTGAGAAATATTAACTAAGCACATGTATGTATTGTAGTATAAAATAGTTGCTAATTCGATTGCTAATTCTTATATGTATAACTTTAGAAAGTCATTAAAGTTCCTAGAACCTCCATAGATTGCAAATGTAGAAATTAGGTTATCACATATTGTTGCAATATGTATAATAGGATATAAGTTATACGGCGCCAGTGAGGGAGCAAGCCCCTTGGGAACTACCAGCTTGATCAACTGTATAAAATGGAAGGAGCCCAAGGATCTGTGGGTTTTGGTTTCGCCGCTAATGAAGATGGACTTGCTGGTGCAGACGGACTCGCTTGAAGACGGACTGGCTGCTGAAGATGGACCCCAGGAGGGCATCACTGATGGGGGTGATGATGCGACCATTCCCTTGTTCGCCACCGCGGAAACGCAAGAGTCACATTCACGTGGTGATGATTTCGACGCCTCGGCATTCGGGATGTTTATGTTTGGATGATTATGATTTCGGCGGATGTTGAAATTTGTTCGTTCTTCGTGCGAGAACTGACCGTCACAGATCTCTATGAACCTTACAACATCCTTGGGCGGTAACTTCCTCGGCTAGTATGAAATCCTTGCCAGGATCTTGTCTCAGGCTAGTTTATCAGCTATGTCATTGACAGGTTTGCCTTAGCGGCCGGGAACCCACATGAGGATAACGTGGTTGTTTTTAGCCAGTAGCCTCAGACAGCTTTGGCAATTCCAAATCGTCATGCTACTAGTCCTAAAGCAACTTCGGCTGTTCAAGAAGTCCAGCAAGATGTGCTGGTTTGGTTTGGAAATCCTTCTAATCTTCCCCTTTATCAGGAAACCGGAATAACACCAACTTTTGATCGTCAATATTGCTTTTTTTTTGATTTAACATATGTTCAATAATGGTTCATTTTCAAAACTATTTTTGAACGCAAACGAGGTTTGTTTCGATATAGAAAATTTGAAAATACAATGTGAATGTACAAATACATCATTTATTAGATGCGCTAGATATGCGAAAAAATTATGTTTTGGCTGTTTTCATGATATGTATCATCCATCATATTGTGAAAATACTGCTATCGAATTAATAATAATTGTAAATTGAAATAATCTCCTTTAATTTAAAAATATTTAAAAATCGAATAATAAAAAGTTCAAAAAAAAAACAAGCCTCGATCAGCAGACTGTCCGCTTCGCAAGCAGAGTTTGAGTTTTGAACAGATTTATTAATATTAACAAAACAATACAATAAGCATGTGTACATAAACAATTATAAAATAACTAGACTTGTATATTTACAATGATATAATGGCGTCTAATCTGAAAACCCTGGCATATAGGCTCACAATCAGATTTAGATGTACTTTGCAATGCAATTGTTAAGTTTTTAATGCTGTGTAGGAATTTGTTGTGCAGATTATTTGCTAACAACAGCACGCGGTATGCTATCGATAATTGCGTAACTTAACCTACTTATAACCTAGTGCACAGTTGTGTGAATTATAATATTCCAGGTTTTTGGAAGACCGATCTATGTTTAACTTTTCCATCACGATAGAATAATTGTGCATTTGTAATTATGTCAGTCGTGTACCGGCCGTTGTGAATTGTAAGGTCGAAGAATTTTTTCATCTGATTGTATATATAGATTTCAATTGGTTCTACATTAGCTTCGGCATATAATCTGTCGTTACTTATGTAACGTTCGGTGTTAATTATGGTTCTTAGAGCTCTTCTTTCAAGTCTATTGATGAAGTCTATTGAGCCGTTTTGCTTCGCAAGCAGAGACTCTAATAAGGATAATGCCTGGATAGTGCGTCGTTTCGCTACATGTCTGCCATATTTCATTAAAATCAGAGATGACCTGGCCCTCCTCTTGTCAAACAAAACCTCGTCATTAAATAAATTCCGACACCTTATTATTCAAGAGGAAAATCAGATATTCGCTTAATCTACTCCCATTTATTTCGATCGATTGAGCATATTCCATAACAAATTGAACCATAGTTTTTTTTTCATTTTAATCAATTTTATTAATATCTCATAAATTTAAAATATACCACTTTCTACAATCCTTTTTACGAATGTTTCTATACCATTTAAATGATTCCTTTTAAACCTTATAAAATAAAAACCAAGTAATTACGATTTATGGTAATACCGACTGAAATTTATAGCTAATAAAATAAAATACTTTACTGTCAAAATATATTGCTTGTATGTATCTTTATTTTTTCACATTTTCACCTTATTCAAAGTTAAGCAAACACGTTCAGCATTCCAGACATCTCAAAAATGAATAACGTTATTATCAAACTATCGCAATTACTCGGTCTATTACCAAACCGCGTATATCTCAAAAATCAAGCTTTACACAGTTTAATCCAATTATTTCATATCACCATGTATTTGATATTACTAATCTATAACATCTACGTATCAATTACGAAAATTAATAACCATAAATCCACACTATATATAATCCACGGATATCTTAAGATAGTTATAAACTTAATTGAATTCCCAGTTGCTGCGTATATATTTACCTTAAATATAAAAAAACCACACGAAACTCTCAAAATGATTTCTTTAATTCATCAAATTGACAAAAAATATGCAAAAATTAAGGACAAAACATCTATTTTATGGGAGAATGTGTTTTATTTGATAATATTTCCAAGTTTAATGATGATTGGGTTAAATTTGCAAAAATATGCTGATGCCTCTATACAGATCTTGACTTTTTGGATTAATTTTCAGAAGTATCTGCAGATTTGTATTATTATCTACATCTTGGATCATCTTAATAGGAAATGGCATGAATTAAATGAGCTGGTACTTGAGCTGAATGATCAGAATACTGAATTTGATGTCTTGAAATTGATTGAAATGCTAAAAATATTCTACCGCATTTATTTGTACGTGAAGACGGCAGTCAGTACATTCTTTGCGTTGTTTGCTTTCATTTTTCATGTTTCTACGTTGGTTGATTTGACTGATAATAATTTCTGGAAAACCTTTAAGATGAATTATGTCAGCATTATTTCAAATTTCACTTTTAAGGTAGGTACCGAACAGAGTTTTGTTTTGTTTTGATCATTACTTTTTTAAAACTTTATAATATTTCTTGTGTAATCTGTCTTTTCAAATAATTCATTAGCGATACCGCTCTGAACTTAACAAGAAAACTAGCTACAAAACTTTATTAAAATTTCTTATGGAATTCGAGGGTAACACCTGTACATATGTTACTTACATAATACAAAGACTACTGATCCATTTTAGAGATACAAACGACCGAAATCGATAAAAAAACTTTAAAATATACGTTTTTATTCATATCATGAAACATTTGATATTATATTTCACCAAAGTTTCTGAAACATATATTTCCCATTTTAGATCATCGCATGGTATTTATTTATATCGAAATGTGGTAAACTTAAACTGTCAGCCCACAAAGTGTCTCAAAATTCCGGCCTGAAAATATCTCGAGTTATGCAATGTCGGAATTTCAAGAACAACAAGGCGTGGATGACAAATATGCACTTCTTTAAAAAATTAAGTGCGAAGTTTGTACCGACGTTCGATGCTATGGGATTTTTTGAAATGAATAATGAATCAGCGATGATGTTGTTGAATATGATGACACCATATCTTTTGTTGTTTATACAACTTAACGGTTCCTGTGGGACAATTAAAACTTCATAAATCTATATGCGTATATTGATTTGTATTATCTTTCAATTTGCATAATTGTGAACCGAAGCAAATTTGAAAGAGTAAATTGTGGTTCAATTTATAGTCGGGGGCGCACACAATGCTGTCTAATTATATTCTTCAAGAGATACTTTGTAATAGTACCAATAATACGCTTGAATTGTTTCATTTTCCTTCTAGATAACTAATTTAACTAATGTACTGGTACTGCACATATTTTACTCCGAATACAATGTATTTACTATTGCGATTTACGAATGTGACTTTCTCATCAACTAAAAAAGCAAGCAGTTGTAATATTTGTTTGATACTGGTTGACTGTCGCAAATGCGAAAAGTTGATTAAGAAATTAAATTGAAATAACAGAAAAACCACATCTTGAAAGTTTAGTCCAAAGGCATGTTTTGTGTAGATATAAATTTAGGAAATCGAAATAATTCTAGGAGGCGTATGTACAAGGGGCGTACGTGACCTAAGTAATGCATTGGAAAAAATAAGTAGTATCGCGTGTCATGCAGGTGAGAACTACGGCATCACGTGGGAAGTAGGAGTCACTAGTTGGTCAATAGACAGTCAATTGCACGCACACTCTCTAACTTTAATCTTTGTGAAAATTGTTTACTGTATAACGAGACTTATAAGTTAGTAGTGTATATCTGGATCCTTTTTATAAATCATTATAGTTTTTACGTGAAAACTATTTGTGAGTTTGTGAGTGTACACCACCTTGAAGCCACCTCTATAGCCACCCCCACAGCCTAGCTAGCCAACACGCCGCACAGTGTCCAAAAACGATCGTTTTTGGCCACAATACATTCGTGCTCGTAGCGACCGACCGTGCTCCCACTTTTTGCAATTTTCGAGGAGTTCTTTTACTCAAGAGTTTTCATACTAAATATGAAGCTATGAAGTTGAAACAAACATCAAAATACTCCACAATTCTTTTTCTTTCTCATGGTATCAAACTTATTTCAATCCTTTTAGGATAAGACTCTTCTATACTGCTTTTAAAAGGTGCTGTTTTATGAAAATGCATGAAATATGTTATATAGCAAGGCATAATCGATAGCTGCACAAAACTGATTAGAAACATTTTAATACCTTATTAAAGTGCATAAAAAGGGGAATAAATTGATATATGACAATAAATTGATATATTTTCGATTGAGGGATAAGGGTGAAAAAATCCTATTGAAGTTCAGATTCAAATTTTCATAAAACAGACTATTTTAAAAGCAGTATAAAAGAGTTTTATCGTTATCGGATCGAAATAAGTTTGACACCGTGAAAAAGTAGAAGAATTGGGGAGCATTTTGATGTTTGTTTCATCCTCATAGCTTCATATTTAGTATGAAAAATCTGGAGCAAGAAACTCTACGAAAATTGGGAAAAGAGCGCGAGCTCGTAGTGAGCGTACCGGAGAATAATTTTGGCGCCGTTAGCTCTCCAGCCATTCAACCGACCAAGGAATCGAGCCAGTTCGTGATCCCAAGTCGCCAAATCTCTATGCAGTCCACGAACGTTCCAGAGATGCCCGTAATCAAGAAGAATTACCATTTGTAATTATCCCCGGTAAGCACGGTGTCTTTGAAGTGCATAAAACCTCTTAGCAACACCAGGTAAACGAGACGTCACAACCCTTCCGTGAGATTTGGTGGAGCCTTTACCTTATGCGACATTTGGTGAAGGGGCACTATACAACGTTACATTTGGCAAAGCTCCGTGTTCAATTTAGACGGATAACATTACCAAGCAAAAATTTGATTTTACGGTTTATTTTAAACCCTCTGCTAACTTGATCATTATGAGTCTCCTGTAGTAACTAGTTGAGTTTCAACGGAATTATAAAATTCACTACTGGTCTTTCGAACGAATTTCGTCGAGTTACACGAGAAGGTCTCTCTCAGTTGCGCAACACTTTCTAAACTCAAAACTCAACTCTTTACTCAAGTAAACAAGTAAAATGTAATAAGAAACAATATTATTATCTTTCACTATTAATTATTTTAATCGATAAATATACTCCTTGTAAGACAGGTGCATATTAAGGTATCACTCATGACGAAATTCGGAAACCCCAAGCATTCTCAAACATTGAAAATATTCAAAACGCATTCGAAGACATTCGTATGGGGGCTGGCAATTTACTGCGCAACTCTCGCGTGAAAAACGAAGTCGTGGATTTTCATAAGGGAACGCGATCACGCAATGCCCACACCAACACGCGCGCACCGTCGCATGGAAATTCACGACGTGGAAATGTTCTCACGTGTATCGTTGCCTGTGTGTAGGAGGCAAGGGTGGTTCGGCGCCCTGCGTTTCACCACAATCAACTAGCGTACACCGCTCGCCAATCTGCAATCAGTGGCAATTTCGCCGTCTTCGCGAGCAGTCCTGCGAGAATCAAAGTGAGGAATAACTCAAAACAAAGAATTTGACATTTTAAATCGTCAGCAAGACGACGTCATGTTTCCGTTAAAATTATTGTGTCTGATAATGATGTACACGTGCATGGCACGCGAACCTCCCACCGTGACGATCCCGAATCAGGGTCAACTGATTGGGAAGGAAATTTCAAAAATACGGACGCATCGCATTGTTGGCTTTTTGGGAATTCCATACGCTCGACCACCGGTTGGGAATCTTCGCTTTGCTCATCCTGTGACGGATCCGTTACCCTCGTGGGAAGGTCCACGGAATGCAACGGAATTTGAGTTACCATGTCTTCAAACTGCGGATGATTTCAAGGCTCAAGATGTGCCTTTCTTAAATCTGATTTCCCCGTCTACGTCTGTGAATATCAGCGAAGATTGTTTATATTTGAATGTTTTTAAACCTTATGGTAAGTGATAATCGTAATTTCCTTTACTTCTTTTTTTCGATTTCTACATTTATTTGAGTTTAATATTATGCCATCGAATGAGTTTTAATAAATAATAAATATAATAAAATATTAGAGATAAAAACATAAATATGGTGTTTTAACATTTCGGTGTGTGAATAATCTTCTCGTACTCATTGTGCAAGAAGATATTCGTCATTATAATATTATATATCATTGGAATTATGAGTTAATATAATATATCAACTTGGTTGCGTGTATTTTTGTCATGTTTTTGTTTTGTCGATATTTGATGATTTTGATAAGAAATAGAATCATTTCGACAAGTCATAAATCTACATGCAAACCAATAAAACGATAAAATAAAAGTAAATAGCAGGGGATGGATTATGAAGGGAGTTTCGTTAGCTATCTTTTTTATGGTAATGTGATTTAATGATTTCTAAATTTCAACTATGTAGATTTGAAGTAGTAGTTAACATAGATCGTATTAGTTTTAGGAATGCTGAATTAGAAAGAGCATAAGGTAAGCTACCTTGTTTTTCAAGATAGTATAAAATTACTCAAGGAAATCAGTTGAAATTGTCCTAAAATCGACTCTCTATATTTTGGATCGATTCAGGAATAATATTAAAAGAATAAAATGCAGAAAGAATATCGTGTACCGAACAGGCGGGACTCAGAACGTGGGTGTACTCCGGACTAGATTGATATTAAATTTATTACATAGATATTTTCCACGAATTAATATACAACTCAATAATATATTGCAAACAAGTTATCCTACACCGATATGGCTGGGCTAAGAATGATATCTTCATATGATATCAGCAGTAAATTCATTTATTACCTTTTTCTAACACTTAGTGGTGAAAGGGATTAGTAACTTTCACCCGGCCCGATCCGGTCTCGCTACTTCTTCGCATTTTTACCGCGAAATCAGGAGTTCGCGGACGTCGCCGCAGCTGCTTGTTGAGTGGAGAGACCAAGTGGTCACCCATCCAACGCCTAGCTACGTCCAACGTTGCTTAACTGCAGTGATCTAATGAACACTGAGCTCCACAACGCGGCAAGCCGCTAGTAAATTCATACTAATTTAATAAATTGAGGTGCAATAAATAGATTAAGGTGCAATTTTCCGTATTATACCTTTCAATTAAAACCATATGTTTTAGATAAAATTCAACAAAATGAATATGACAGGCAAAGACTCTGATTTCAGCCACTGTGCATGGTACCGTCTGACTTGAGTCCTCTTAAATCGCATCTTAAATTGCATGAAACATCACAATTCCTATATAGTGTATTATATAGTGTGGGACTGTTTTAGAGTAAATATTATTTCTTTGGCAAATGACGTTTAATTGAAAGACAATATCAACTTTACTAACACATATGCAATATTTTTCTTTTGATTAAATTAACTTCGGGTTCTCTCATATTCAAAACAGACATCCCTTAGAACCTGTATATATTTATTTATTTTGTTTATATGAGTGTTGGAAATTAACGATATTTTCTATATATGGAATATGGTAGTATATTTCATGTTCTCCTGTTTTAAACGTATTACTTATTACATATTATTTAATATTAAATTAATCATAGATAAAATATTTCAACATTAACTTTGTTTTGACCTATATCTTCATATATTTATTAAATATTTCATTTAAATATTTTGACCAAC
>WSZQ02151663.1:0-39016 GCA_019419845.2 Weissflogia rhopalogaster
GTCTGTCCATTGTTAACTATTTCTACTTGTGTGATAAATAAATTATTCTTCATTCCTAAACAATTGCATCATCATTCAGCAATCAACGGCACACCGTACCCCACAGTCCCTTAACTATTTTAAATCTACTTACTACTTCCATCATCCCTTGTGCTTCTCGGACATTCTATTGAAGAATCCAATGATACCATCGAAAAAAAGGCCTTAAAATCTAGTTAGAGGAATCTGAAATATCCAGCATCGCCGACATCACGCCCATCGACACAGGACTTCAGCAAACATAAGGCAAACAGAGAGACCTTTACAGAATTGTTTATAATTTTTAGGCAAATTGGTAAAGATTCGGTTAAGTAGAGTGTAGCTGGAGATTGTACTGGGAAAAGTAGTCATACATAAACCTTGTAATCATAATAAATAAAGAGGTTCCAAAATGAAGTCAAATCGTCCTCAGACTATTTTCCATATTCTTAATCAATTGCCGCCACAAGTCTGGTTATAATCGTCCCTTGGATATGAATTTACAGACTGTTTCTGCGCTTTAGGAGTTCTAAAGCCCAGATAAAGTTATAACAGGTTTTGGGATAAATGAAAAACGCTAATAACTTAATGCAGGAATAAAATGTATTTGTTTGTCCGACTACCCCACACTACCTCTTCTTCTTAAAATGATCAAAGAAATTTCCTTTACGAGCTGCTTGCCAGTGACCTCCACGTTCGCACCCTAAAGACATATTACCTCATCAGAATTCAAGATCCTTGTGATAAGTTTGTATTATATGCCTACCTTCAATCTGTGGGCTAGAGTGGTCCTGTTCTTCAAATGATTGAGCCGATTGCGAAGTGCACATGCACTGGTCCCCATTTGGGGCGATTGTGGTGTACACATTTCTCGGACTCTCTTTCAAGTCATGGTGAGCACCAACAACTGCCACGAACGCTACCAAAGTCAGGAGGGCGAATTTCATCTTGATGCTGATACCCCAGATATTATGATGATGTCCCATAATCGAGGAAGAATTTATATGAAACTTGTACATACAATCTATGGATGTGATAATATCCGAGAAATCTGTGGACTTGTTTTATAGTATTTTGTTAATGTATCATAGCTACTTCCATTTATTTTAATTGTTTTCAGATAAATTCAATTGTAAATACGGGTGAAGTAAAATGATGTATTATGAACAATGGGGGAAAACTATGCATGTCTTACGACCTTTCTCATGGTCTCCAAATTTGGACTCACACCTCCACAGTTTATGTCCTCAATACCATACCATTCTTCAAGAGATATATCTTACTGATTCTAGTCTATTGGAAGCCAGTTTCTCGGATGATTGGCAATCATTCGGGGAGCAGATCCAGTCGTACCTTCCAGGGGAGTTATGGTGAACATATATCCTGCGCATTTTTTCAGGATCTAAATTACTGAATTGACTAGCGGGAGAGGGTACCACAAGTCTTAATTGTTGCCAGGCTATTTTTTAGGTTCTGAATCAGCTGTTGATACATGTCAGGACTAGAAGTTTTAAGGTAGAAACAATATGTATCAGGTACACCAGAAACAGCAGGAATACTACAGACACTCCATTCGCAGAGGTTATGACATACTTAATTGAAACCGCCAACAAGGGCTAACCAGCATTTATTTAGTTTCTCCCTTTCCAGGAGTTCAATCTGTTGGACAACAGCTAGGGACAAATCAAGGGAATAGCCCGAGGATAGTATTAGTAGTAATAGTAATTACCTGTAGGATTAGATAAACTTGAGAGATCTGTGGGAGCAGAAGGTCCAAATGGTCTCTCAAATTCCTCAGGACCTTCTGCTTCCACTGGTCCCTCAGATCTCTTAGGTTTCTCTGGTCATGCAGATAATTACTCTGTGGTGCCTTATGGAGGGATCTGAAAGGTTTGAGGGACCAGAAGCAGCTGAGGAATCCAGGAAACGTAGTGACGTGAAGGACAGAGTGATGACTTAATGACCCAAAGGGCCATATTAGTTCCTCACGTACCTGATTAAGGCAATCAACTAAAGGATACC
The DNA here is from genome assembly GCA_019419845.2 of Weissflogia rhopalogaster. NCBI lineage: Eukaryota > Metazoa > Arthropoda > Insecta > Coleoptera > Staphylinidae > Weissflogia > Weissflogia rhopalogaster. The sequence goes on from WSZQ02151663.1 coordinate 2,041, forward strand.
ATTGAAGAGACATCATTTAATGCACGACAAAAATATATTTATTCAAATTTTCATTGCTATTTTGACTTCCCAAAATGGGTATTCAAGCGAGTCATTTCAAAGAATTTCCCCTTGGATTGCTCTGCACTATTTCCCATTTCACCAGGACATCCATGGGACACAGTCATCTCTAATTTAACAGTGAATTATTTTTCATCATACGCTAACTTCACTATCCCAGAATATTTAAAATAGTAACAAACCTTCAGATTTAGGTGCCGCATTCAAGGTGCAACTACACTCATCCCCCATATCATTGATCATATGATATGTGTCTCTGGCCTGCATGGAAGATGTCACCATGGTAGTCAGGATAAACCCAAGTAAAACAAAAGTAACGCAGTTCATGGTGATAAGATGAACTTGTTTGGAATTTGGCCACATCTTCACCCATTTATACCACGGTTTCCAATCACAACGAAATCGAGCGGCCCATATCGATTCGTGCCATAGTAAATTGTTGTTACGCAGATGGATTCATTTATTTGGTACATTTCAAAAAAATGATAACAACATATTAGGAGTGAAACGAATAGAATTATTATTTCCGCCTTTACCAAGTCGTTGCAATCAATTGCAATTAATATGTATAAGTAACGCCTATCAAGTTCTACTGTATTCCATTTTAGGGATATGAACTGAGAAACCTAAAGGAGCCAAAAGACCAAAGAAATCTAAGGGAGCAGAGGGACCCGAGAGGCTTGAAGGAGTAGAGAGACCTGAAGGAGCGGAGGGACCAGAAAAAATTGAACTGATCGACCCGAAGGAGCTGAGGGGCCTGAGGGACTAGGAGACCTGAAGAAACTGAGATACCAGAGAGATTTGAACCTGTGAGTCAAATGCGATTGGATGGATAATGCAGTCAGCGAATGATTTTTAACCCGCATTCGTGTAAGGGAATTCAAAGATGCCCCTCTTTACGTATTGTCATGACATTCAAGAATGACCATGGGAGACCCATCATTGCAACATTTTCAGAGTGCCGCAAAATACCCTGGGGGACCCAGCTTGGACACCTGTCGAATATTGCATTGAGAAGGAATCTTTGACATGATTCACTATGAGGCACTGTAAGCTCAAGAAACACCTCCATCAGTCACATCTCACTGATGGAGGTGGCTTCCTACAGTTCTCTGATGTCTGTAGGTTTATGAACTTGCATAGAAGTTATAAGACTCACTAATAGAATTCTAGGCCCCCAAGGAACATGGGCTTTCTGTGTCCATGAATAACAAATAGATGCAGAAAGGCGACAGTCCGAAACATGGTTCCATGGGGAAGTGGAATGGAAGACTTTCGAAATATACCAAACAAATTAAAATTACATCGTAAAACGCTACATATATTCTTACCAACTTTTCAATTTATTTTTTATTTATATCTTATTTCCATTTTGTCCTTATTTTATATAGTTGTAAAATATTTCAACAATCCCCAATTATTTTCGTGTTATATATTCGGTTGTAAACTTTCCACTTCAGTACATAATAATTGAATCATTTTCTTGACAGTTTCATTATAAATATTTGAAGTTGGACGCTTTTAGCGATTGCATCTTCAACATTTACCAAATCCATTATTATGAAATTTTCCATAGTTGCCCTGTTTACCGTTGCCCTTTTCGGCATGGTAACATCGACTACTCACCATTTTGATCGTCTGAATGGGCTTGAGACGTACCTCTATTCCAATAATGGAGAAAAATGTGTGTGCACTACAGGTCAGAAGTCAGGTATGTCCTTATTTAGTATTTAGAATTAGTTCAGATTCATTTCAATCATTTGACTTCTATTAAACGTATCCCTGTAAGCTTGTAAACCTTTGAGGTATCTATATTCTCTTCTGGACATGTTGATCATCATTCCAAAAGCCTTAGAACACCATAGAGAACACTGCCAAAGTGGGCCGGCGCCGGCGGTCCCCTAGGGCTATCTGTTTTTAGGACCACAAACATAGATGGGAATCCCCTTTGGAACAATTTTTACTAAAGACCCATACCAGGGCTCCCCTTTGGAGTACATATGCACTAGTCTATTGATCATTAGTCCCAAGGCCACTATTAGGGGTTCGCGAGCTATAGGACAATTTCTGAAAGGACCGCGCGAAACAAATCTTGAGAAGCGTTGCTCTAAATTTTAAAGGAACTCGCAATTCTATTCCCGAGGAATGTACTTATTGTTTCCTTCTAGGATGTGGAAATGACTATGGAGCTGATTCAGGCGAAGAACAGGCAAACAGCAAGAAGTTCTTTTTCGGCTATAATCATTTTGTTCAATAAAAACTACTAACTACTTGGAAATGATATTCTTGGAAATGATATACCGGAAATAAATAATGATCGTGCATTAAAATTCTGTCTTATTTTATTATCCCAGAACTTATGAACATATATTTCTTCTATTATCATTTTTGTAGTATATTCCAGAAAATTAAGTGGTTACTCTAATGGATACTCTTCTGTTACAGTTCAGACCATCAATATTCATGAATGCAAAAGGAGACCGAAATTAGATAAAGTTGGAACAAAATTAACACTGAGATCAGTTCCGCTGACCTCTACACGTGTTCCATTTTACCTTTGTCAAAATCTGGTTTCCTCAGCTGTAATAGTAGATATGAGACAGGATACGTCAAAAACTTTATCTCTAGAGTTAATCGGGGGCATCGGAGATAGCAGTTCTTTTTGACGCGTCCCTTAAACAGTTGTTATCCTATATCCTCGTGAAATCTTGCTATGAGGGAGATAGCGAGGTGTCTTACCCCTTCTTCAGCATCCCCTGGTCTCCATTTTACCTCCATTTTAAAATAACGTTTACAAGAATTGATTTAACAGGATAAGTCCGAAAGCCTCTTGCCACTTCTTGGTCCGTGGAGATCGATATGGAAGGATTTGTTGTGTATACTGTAGTATCCCATAATCATCTAAGGGCTTCCCCCAGGAGCTCTCTTCTCAGAACAGGACTCATGCGTTCCTTCCTAATTTCTATTGATAGTGCGTTAGTTCATCTAATTCTTCATAATATAAATATTTTGCTTAGTCATGATTAAAAAAAATGTAATGAATCATAGGAGGGGGTAAGCAGAAGGGAAAAAAAAATACATCCGTAATGCGTGATCAACAAACTTTAGTAGAATTTCAAAGTAGAACATTGATGAAACAATGCTGAAATTATCCATGATAGTAATGATACGGATGAGGGTACCACTTCCTCCCATTGGTCCCGGCCTCCCGACTGGCATCCATATCTACTTCAGCACCGCATTCTGTAAGATCAGAATCATAAAAATACATTTCGATCCCCCTGGATCCAATCAACTTACCTCTGGTTAGCGACTGAGGCTTGCCATTACAGACACACTCATCACCGTTCTCATTGACAAATCGATAGATGCTACCACTCGCAGGCGGCCTTTGGCCCATAGGCGGTCCTGCCGCCACCATAGCAATCAGGGCGAGAGCGAAAAAGGAAAACGTGGAGAATCTCATGCTTGATTGGATTGGTGCTAAGAAGACAAACCAAACTGGAGAGCCACTATCTGACGAAAGATGACAGATGATGTACGTTGACGAGCAGTCAACACCAGCCATTTATACGTCTTAAAATTTAATTAGCAAGAAACGGAGCGGTAAATCCACCGCCCGCTATCGCTGCGCAACGTGCGAAATTTTATTGCCATCATTGTTTGCTATGGCTGCAAATTTTCCGCTCTGACTGGCCAGCGCGGGGGTGGCCTTTGGAAATCGCAACTTTATAAATTGATTTTGTTATTTGCGCGTAACTATCACCGGTTTTGACACCACTTATTGCGAAATCGCGAACAGCATTACTAATTCTAGATTGCCTGCGTTATGCTAAATTAAATAACTTGTCCTAGAATAGCGGTCGGCAATCTATGGCCAGCTCATCAGATTAATTCCGAAATAAAGTACGCTCCGTTGATTTGAGAGGTGAGTCAAGCCGAATTGGGGGGACATTTTACCAATATATTTTGGGTTGGTAGCGCTGCTTGTAAAGCCGCGCATCCATACAGCCAACTACCCCCTACCCACTCACACACAAAATCACACATTAAACAAAGTCAGTCTCTAGCCAGTAATGGTAAGTTGTAGTTTCTAACACAACTTTCTATCTAGAATCAGCTTAAGTAAGTTCAATTCCCCTACACCATAATACCTCGGCACCTGTGCCGTAATCTTTGAGTGTACGATTACTCTGCAGGGGAATTCAGTAAAGCCCTTAGGGCACCATTGAGTTACGACTCGTGGCGTAATAATTTCCTTAAGGTGCATGAGCGCAAACAATTACTTAAGTACAAAGCATTATTTACCTGGTCCACCATTTCATTATTTTCACATTTTTTTCTGAGGAACCATAAATCAAATCGCCCAAAAATCTTATTCATAAGCACAGTGCATTTTTGAAAAAATTTAAAATACAAATTGATGCTATGTTTATATCGTCATATTTTTAGTTATCCAACTGCGTACACTCTTGCGTCCTTCATTCTGATCGAAAAAAAGTTAAATTTGCATGTATTTATGTAGTTTTAAAGAAAAAATGCATTTTACGCATATAAATTAGACTTGAAAATACGAAAAATTATACCAATACATTTTTTTAACACTTGACGACATTCTAGAAAATTTAATTATCTATAAAATAAGCAATCACTCAGTAGAATCGGTTCTGTAGAATCTTCTCAATATTGTACGCAAAATCATAAAACGATGTTACGAGAAAAAACGCCTTTAAAGTTGGGTAAATATATTTAATATATTATAATGAGTTATAATTTCGTAAATACCGCAGCTATAGACTTGTTCCTTTGACGGAATATTCTTTTTTATATAGTCTAGACAAATAGTCTATTTGTCTAGACTATACAAAAAAATCGTCATTTTTTCCTAGTAAATCAGGTTCCCCCTCAATAACCTAAAATAGTTACGTGTCCAACTTAACCTAAATATCTGATGAACGCCCCAACAAATGGCGCTGAAGCCGTACGATCTATCAAGACTACCATCCACTTTGTATCTTTTTTGTACACTTTGTACCTTTCCCTAAGTTGCATTCACATTCTAAATTAAACCAAAGTCAAGCCGGAACATCGTATTTAACGTAACTAACCTAAACATATGAAACAAATATATATATTAACTAAATATATACATATTTTAACCTCAAATAATCAGTCAATTTAACATCATTTTAAAAACTTTTCTAACCCAAAAAATATAGTTCTGCTGGAGTTACAGGCACATTCAACTCAGGAACGCAAATCTAATTAAAATAAATTCTGTTTAGATTTCAAAACTTAAAAAAATATATACTTCTGAATAAAGCTACATCGAAATACATCATAATCAGCATGATAAAAACGGATTTAACTACATAATGAATATTGTCGTATGCTGTCGGTACAAAACAATATCTTTATTCTATTTACATATAAAACACCGGTATTATAGGAATCTTTATTGGTTTCTTATGGCTTCAGTACGTTTGTCTTGCGCACATTGCGCGCCACGGCCAATACTTGTATGGGCAGATCCTTATGAGCGGCACGCGCATGCGCAATTGCCTCCGTCTTCGTTGCGGTTTTGTGGAAGCATCGAGCACATTTATACCACCTGAAAACGATGTTATTGGTTAATACTTTTAAAAAGGTAGGCAGAAGCCTAAGCATAAATATTATAACCTAACTACTATTTTATTTTATTTAATCAACAACCTTTTTCTACCACATAGTGGTGTAAGGGATTAGTAACTTCCTCCCGGCCCGATCCGATCTCACTACTGATGGTACTGTTCTGAATTCATGTGCATATCGGTTTTTCCGGGGACCGTTGTATGCGAATCGCCCAACCTCGCTTCGCGCTTTTACCGCGAAGGGAGGAGTTAGCGGCCAGGCGCTTGTTGAGTGAGGAGGCCAAGTGGTCACCCATCCAACTCTTAGATATGTCCGACGTTGCTTAACTGCAGTGATCTAACGAATACCCAGCTCCACAACGCGGCAACCGCTGCTAACCTAACTACTAATGTAACCTTAATATTGTCATAGATGACGTAAGTAGTATTGATATTTATACATACTAATATGTATCATATGTATATAATATGTATTCTAATATGTATACTTAGCTTACGAATATGTATTGATCCTTAGCATACGAATATGTATCGATACTGAGCGTACCAATATGTATCGATACTTGTATGTTTCATTTCTTTTGATACCAAAAAGTACCGACTTTCATCTGATATATTCGAAAAAAAAAAAACGATTTTTTCATTCGATATTTTAGATTTAAACAAGTATAAATATTTTCAATCGACTCATACTTTCGATACCAAAAAGTATCGATACGCTCAATCTATATTTTCGATACCAAAAAGACTCGACATATTCACTCGATGTTTTAGATATAAAATAGAATTACTTCTCAGTCGATACTTTGGTATCGATAGGCGTAAGATTCGAAACTTTCGGTACAAATGTATCAATACTTTTCTTAAAAAGTATCGATTCTTGCATTCAAGATTTTCGGTATAAAACTATACTTCAATATCGTTTCTTGCTTGTTTTCACATTCTAAAAGTATCAATATTAAAAAGTATCAATACTTTCGTTGGATATTTTCGATAGAATTTAATATCGATACTTACATATTTCAATACCAAAAAGTATCGATACCTATACATTTTATTGCGGTTTATTAACCTGTTAGATCCTATATATTCACAATTTCCTCAATTTCCCATATTTAAAATAATCTAACAACAACAAAAATAACTTCTAGCGTCAACTTACTCTTTCTGATCTTTCTGTTTCGACGAATGTTTAACATTAAAGTCAATAATCCTCTGCTGCACGATCATAACCTTCCGAAGCCACAGATCAATGCTCGCATTGGCAGGTAGTTGTTTCACAGCATCCATATCACACAGCGCCACGTGTCTCTGCGTATAATGATCTTTCATCCTCTCGAAGGACATCGTCTGAGCCGAACAAAGAGCGCACTCATACCGATTGTACTTCACTTCTTCGCAGAGATGATGCCGAAACATTTCAGCATTTCCGAAATCCGATTTGTTGCAAAGCGGGCACGCAAAATTGACACCGCCTTCGGGTATTCCAAGTGGACCATAGGTCGACACAAAATTCCCTCGGATCAAATCCTGAACAGTCATCGAAAGCAAACGATCCACGCTCGGATCAAGCTCATCCTCACCATCATTCATGGTAATATCATCCTCAGGATCATCATCGAGAATCTCAATGACTATGCCCTCTTCCAGTTTAGGAGCAGCCTGAGAAGATGGTGCTACTTTGGGCAGTTCTGAACAGAAAACAAGTTAGCATCGGAAATCAGTAAGACTTCAGAAATGACTTACTTGGTTGTCTGGGAGATACTATAGAAGGTTCAGCCTTGAAGGAAGCTCTCCTCTTAATACCAACGGTCTTCAATACGGACTTACCAGGAGACACCTTGACATTCTTCTTCGGATTCTTACTGTCCTCATCTAACAGAATGCCACGAATATGTTTCACAGAGTCCCGGTTCTTCACCCACAGAGGTGTTGTATCAAACTGGCCGCCAACAGGCGCCTCATCCTCTTCATTGTCCTGATGATAGAACGCAACAATCACGTCAGGACTGTGATCCGGGTGATTCTTTTCAAAGTGCTCACTGAAAGAATCCTTTGCATCATCTTTGAATTGGCAGTACATGCACTTAAACTGTGCCTCCAGGGCGTGCTTCAGATGAACATGGGTCCGAATCTCCTTCTCTGAACCACGTCTACAGGCACAAACCCCACACTTCCAAAACTTCTTCTTCACCTGTTTCTCCAGTAGCTGTTTCTCGGCAGCACTGATAATCTGGCGAAGTGTGAGAACCTTGATGGGTCTATCCGAATGTTTCTCAGTGCAATGCCGTTCAATCTTGGGGCTTACATTGTTCAGAAACTCGCAGTAGGCGCATTTAAACAGATTACCCTCGTGGAGTCGAAGGTGCGCCATGATGTCATCAATGTCAATGAAGCTAGACTTGGTAACGAGCTCCTCCTTACAATGGCAGCACGTATATGTCTGTTCGTTATCATGCAGAGCCTGAAGATGATGCCTGAGAATCTGTTCCTCCAGACAGAGGTAGTTACAACCGGCAGCCCCACAGACATATCGGCGATTCTGTGGGATGAAGCCAGGGACCTTCAGAGTAATAATCTCTTTTTCTGTGGCTTTCACAAGCGTACCACTCGACTCCTTCTTCGCACCCATACGTCCTTCAAAACTACTCGCCGCCAGATTGGTCATCTTATCAAACATTAGCTCGTTCTTCTCCAGACACGGTACAGGATTAACGGCCTCCACCACGGTGATGTTGGAATCAAACTCGCCTTTCGTATGTAGATGCATATGTCTGAGGAAATTGCTCCGTACCTTCGACGTGAAATTGCAAATACTACAGGTAGCCATGAACTTGAAGATTGGTGTAATCGGCAAGTTCTTCAGATTATGCGGTCCGAATACCGTGTCATCCTCCTGTCGCTTCTTAACCGTACTCCCACCATCCTGAAGAGGTTTAACGACTGGGGGTACCGCTGTTTTCGGTATACCGATAAACTCATCCACCCTGATGTCCGTTTTCTGCGGGTTGACCGGTTGTATAAAGATCGTCGTTACTGTGTGTTCGTCTTTGCCATGCTTCCTCAGCGCCTGAACGGAACTCACGCGCACCCCACAGAGACCACACTTGAAATTTTTAGGGCCATGTGCATTTGTGATATGCGTTACAAAATTACTTTCATTTTTGTACACTTTCAAACAAACGGCGCACGTAAAATACTTATACCCATGCAAAGAATTACATGTTCGCACATGTGCCATGAATCCTTCGGACAGTTTCATTTCTCCTGAGCAATTGTTGCACCTGAACGCAATCCCATCAGACGACTCTTCATTAGCGGTTGTTTCTGAAGGACCACTAGTCTCCCGACCGGACACAGGAGAGATAGCCAAGGTAACTTGGGACTTTAAGGACAATATGGAAGTCTTCAAAGGAACTGCCGAAGACATCGTCGAAGATAATGTGGAAGGAGTTGTAGAAGTCGAAATGACTCCAGAGATGTTTACTGAAGGAACAGAAAGACTTTCCGAGGAATTGCCGGAGGTCACGATCAAAGGAGTCACAGACGAGGTTTTTTCATTAGGAACTGTAACTTCTGCGGCAGAGCTCGTAGCGGCTGATCCAATAGCCTTCAGACTGCTCACAGTCGAAAACACTTTTAAAGAACGCGTCTTGGTCATGGCTGCGGACACAGGTGCAACCACAAGCATGAATTTGGGTTTCACGATCTGAGTAGTGTCCGTTGATGTAATGCCCGCCACGGCCGTTGTGACAATAGGGGTCATAAATACCGGGGGAACTTCGACCGGGGTTTCATCAGGTTGGTCCTGCGGTGTTGATGACGTTTTAACACTGAGAGTGGTGTCATTCGAAAAATCCTTAAAGGTATTCTCATCCAAAACGATAAGTTGTTCAAGTATTTGGCTCGGCTCCTGATCTGTGGAGACCTGTTAACCACACTTCGAATTAGAATGACCACCTCAGACATATTTAAAGGAAATACTTACGAAATCCTTGTGTTCGCGATAAACAATCGCAATATCATGAAAGGGGTGATCGATTGCAATGTGGCGTAGTACATCTACTATGGTCGAAGCACCCATCACACAATATCGGCAGTTGTATAGGAAATGACTCGCCAGCTGGTCAGAATCGGTAAGCACCGGACAAGTCTCCCGATGTAGTTCGTAGTTCTTCGTGCAATAATACACCATACCACAACCTGAATAAACAAAACCGTTAGAAAGATATTTAACCAGGAACTAGGTCATGGAACTAAAACGTGGATCTAAGACCTGGACCTCACCAGACCTTCACCTATGACCAGGACGTAAGACCTGGACTTAAAACCTGAATATAGGATCTGAACTTAAGACCTGAACATAAGATCTAAGCGTAATAAGACATTGTTCCATGACTTGAACCTAAGACCTTAACTAGAAGATCGAACCTCACCAACTTACCACATTTGTAAGGCTTCAAAATCTTCGTCATTGCTGGCAGTGATGGCGGGCGATAACGATGCGAAAGTTGTTCATACTGCCGCACAACAACCTTCCGCGATGGATGAATCAACTCACTATGAATCTGAATATATTCGGCGTTCCTAGCACGATATACACAGTAGCCACATCCATAATTCGAAGAAGCATGACGCATCTGAAGAAGAAATTGTTAAGTTCTGCTATACTCCAGGTATCTGTCGATTGTAAAAAAAATCTACGGAATATGAAGAGATACCTACCATCAGATGTATAGTGACATACTCCGGCTTCATCTTATAGTTACAATACAGACAGGGAATCAAACAATTTTGGAAGCGGTGCCCCTTGATGTGCTCATCAAACTTCTCCTCCGAATCGGTGAAGAACTCACATGAGAACTGGGGACATTTAAGGAGATGTGCCATGCCTTGCACACGCCACTTCGCCAGCACTTCCGAACATTTTCTGGGGACTTTTATTTCCATGCTATTCAACGGAACAATGTTGCACTTTACAACTGTAGGAAGGGGCGCAGTGCCACTTCCACTTGAAGTGGTACCACTCCCACTTGTGCTCGTCGAATGGGCGCCATTGCGTAGAGGAATTAGAGGAGGAAGTTCGGAATAGGCAACGGATTTCACTGGGCTGGTAGAAGCCACAGCGGGTGGAGCCAGACTTTCGACCTTTTCAATGCGGAACATCATTTTTGGTGGACTGACCACTTCCTCCTACCGGAAAATAAGATTATTGTAAGGTATTGACAGGAACTACTAAATTTGGGACTTACCTTAATGGGTGCCTCAATTCTCTCAGCAAAATCTTCAATATCCTGTTCAGGTTTCTGCTCCTCCTGCACCTCCTCTTTGATATTAACGGTAGGTAGGACCACCCGAGACTGGAGGTACTGTTCCACATGATTCCGGAGATGGCCAAAAGCATCACTCATCGGCTCCGTCTTTCGCATGGGACAAAAACTGCACACCAGCTTCTCTACAGAATTCAGGTGGGTGTAATTACAGTGCACTTCCAAGACCCGACTGTCACTGGCTTGAAAGATACACTGAGGCATTCGACAATTATACTTCACATTCCCGTCTCCATCAATACGGGCATCAATGATACCAATACTGAGCACAGTAGAGGAGTTTGATGTCTCTGATGTTCCCATCAAAGCATTCTTCAATAAACTCAACTGCTCCGCCGAGAACTCTTCTTCCATACTGTTATTCAGATCATCATTATCTCGGTTATCATCTTTAGTCGGACTGACCTTCTCAACCTTGGGAACTATGTTAGGACCAGTCAACAACGAGGAACAATCAACCTCTTTATCAATAGGAGTCCTAAACAGTCCCTGAGCAGGTGGTGGTTGATTCTGCTCCTCCAGGCGCTTTTTTAGTTGATCCACAAAACTACTACTGCGCTTGGGGGTATTAGACATGGAAGCCTGGGGTTCCTCCAAGCCGTTGAGCAACTCATCCCAATTATCGCACACAAACGCCGACTTCGGAGGAGTCTTACCAACATTGGGTGCCTCTGATGTGGACGAATCCAGATTGGATATCGCAGAGTCATTTATAGATTTCTCCACAGACGTATCCCTCTTCTCCAGTTCAGTCTTCTTCAAACGCAAACTACTTCTTAGACGGCGTTCCCTGGGCTGAGACCCATGATCTTCCTTCTCAGACTCTGAACTTGCTTCGACAGGTTTTCGCACTTTTGCACCTCTGTTGTGCACAAGAATAGGCAGTGACATGTTAATGGTATAGACATAAGCCGAGTCCTTGTTGTGATACCTTTCAATGTGTTCAGAAACGGCGTGTTTTCTGAGCTGTAAGTAGTTACATTCGGAACAAATATAACCAAACAGCATGTCAAAGTTCTTCGGCGGATCATCGATTCTGGGCTCCAGATTTTTCTTGTGCTCATAGTTCATATGATTTCGAACCGTCGGTTTTGCATGATGTTTGAACTCACAGTCCGTGCAATGGTACCTCGCCTCGCCAGTGTGACTAGTGAGATGGTCGTAGAAAACTGAAGTGTGCTCTTTCTGAAGGTCATGAGAGCAAAAACGGCAACGAAAGTCGAACTTGGCCAACTTCTTCCCAAATCCGGCAATCCGATCCTCCATTGCAACACTGGCGTAATCCTTCAGAATAGACTCCTGGAAGGCGTCCTGAGTTGCTTCAGGCGACAGTCGGGAAATGAGGACCTCCGATTCAGGATGCTCCTGATTATAATGGCTGGTAATAGCTGGCCCGGAGAAATCGCAAATATGACAGGCGTTTATATCATTCTTCTCACACTTCAGATAGTAGTTCTTGTTAGGTTGCACTTTGTCCTCACTTGATTCCAGATCAGAATTCTTGATTAGCAACTCTTCACTTGGAGATGCATCATCCAAAATCTTCTTTTTAACACTTGAGGAAACAACGGGAGATTCCTCAACCTTCGGACCTTTGGGCGTTACAGGAGACTCAACGTAGGATACCACTGAGGATTTAGATGATCTACTTAAACGTTGACGTTTCGGAATAGGCCCTTTATCATTGACGGTAGGCGATTGTACTGTCTCACTGGTAGGTGGTAACTTCTGGAGAACCACCCGAACATTCTTCCATTTCTTCAAATCCTCGTTAGCCTTAGGAGAAACCTTTACTTCCTTCAGATCTTTGGTATCCTGAATTGAGCCTGAGGCGGATTTAACAGATCCAGGACTTGATGCCCGACTGGATGCGCTGGTGGTACTACGGCGAACCACACCTCCCATGATACCTTCGCCCATTACCTCCTTTATATCTTCATGGAGTATATCCAACTCAGATCGCCTAGCACGTTTTTTCTCACCTCGTTCCACTTCTGAGGTTTCAGACACTTGATCCATCAATCCACTATCACTGCTCGTAACCACTGGGTCCGAGACCACACTCAGACTTGTATTATCTATCTGTTTAACCTCCACCTTTTTGTCTGTTACAGAAAGAGGCGAGTTTTTAGCCTTCGCCTTAGGCTCAGACCTCGCACGCTTGATCTTAACTTCAGGCTTTCTACATGTTGCCTTAACCTCTTCAACATCTTCTTTATCCAATTCCATAAGGTACGCAACCAATCGCTGGTCCACTTTGGGTTCACCCGGAAGGGAACCATCTCCAACAGCTTGAATTATCCTATCCAAATTGCTAACGCCCAACATAGACACCGTTTTCGTTTCAGGTACATCCGGTATTAACTTCCGTTTAACGTTCTTTTTGTTCTTCGGAGTTCCCTGTGAGCTGTCGGAAACGGGATCCTTTACCATTCCAGGAGTTGTAGCAATGTTCTTCTCCGCCTCAATTGACTCCTGTTTCGTAATTGGTAACGCTTTTGCCTTTGCTTCTGGTTCAGATATTTGGTTCAGATCTTGCGGGACTAATTCTGGTTCCTTCTTTGGAGTAGGCGTTAATATTTTAGGAGACTTCTTAATTTCCTTCATTTCAACCTTCCTTTTCTTTTTAGGGGAGTCTTCCATATCACTGGTAATCTTGACTTCATTATAGTTGACAGATTTGCGCCTTCTTAATCTCCTACCAATTGAGCTAGCTGTATCTCCCTCAACTTCATGAGATTCCATTGAAGTTGAGGAAACCTCAGGCAAATTGGTCACCGGATCTTCTTTTAACGAACATGCTTCTGTCTTCAGTTGATTAGTTTTTTGAGGACTCTCCTTCGCACACCTGACTTTCTTTTCAGACTCAGGTAATTCCAAAGTTGAGTCTGCATCCGGAGTCTGAACGTCAAGTTTTCCTACAATCGTCGTTGAGGGTGTGGTTTGCACAGTTTCAGAAAGGACCAATTCTGATAAACTGGTATCATCCATCGTCTCTTCCTTGGTACTTCCTTCTTGAGCGGTAGTATTTAAATTATCTTTGGTATATTCTGCAGTTTTGTCGATAAGCGTTTCACCAGCCGTTTCAACTTCTTCCTTCACTGATTGGTCTCTAATTCCACCCGTCGCGGAATTTTCCTGCTTCTTTAGAAATGACTCCAGTAAAGCCAGCATCTTTGTGGACAAAGTAACCGATGCCCCATCTTCGTCAGTGGTGGTCTTGGCTTCGCTCAACATTTTCAGGATGCTCTCACGATCCAACGAAGTGTCGCTATCATCAGTCTTTTCAGAATTACTTGGGGGTTCTGACTTTCCCGCTTTCTTCTTGGGGGAATGTTTCTCAATCAGTTCTTTGGTCAACCGCAGTTCCTCTTCTTCCTTCTTAATCAATAAATCAGCTTGTCTCTGCATTTCCCCCTCTTTTTCCTTCAATTCAGCCGCTTCCTTTCCCTTGATTTCATCTTGCATCCTCTGGAACTCCTCGGCCTCTTTCCTTTTCAGTTCCTCAGCCTCCTTCTTGGCTAATTCCTCGGCTTCCTTCTTCGCCAGTTCTTCAGCTTCCTTCCTGGCCAGTTCCTCAGCTTCTTTCTTTAATTGCTCTTCGATCCGTTTTGCCTCTTCCTCTTTCAACCGCTGTAGTTCCTCCTCTTCCTTCCTTTTAGCTTCCTCTTGCAACCTGGCTAATTCTTCCTCTTTTCTCTGCAGTTCCCTCTTTAACTCGTCCTCTTTCAACCTTTGCAACTCCTCCTCTTTTTGCTTTAACAATTCCTCTATCTTCTTAAGCTCTTCTTCCTTCCTCCTAGCTTCTTCCTCTTTCCGGGCCGATTCCTCCTCCTCCTTCCTCTTCAGTTCTTCTTTCTGTTTCAATTCATCCTCTATACGTTTCAACTCCTCCTTCCGTCGGGCGTCCTCAGCTTCCTTAATCGCATTATCTTCAGCCTCCTTCCGCTGTCGCCACTCACGATAACTATGAGCAATATTCGGCCTCGCTTGCGAGTAGAAATCAGTATTTTGCATTTTGCTCAAATCACATTCTCTGCTACCAATCGGATCAAAGGGATGGAACTCAGGACCGGGGTGATTGCCCGGATACATCCCATGCTGACCCGGCTCCCATCGCCCCCCACCCATATTTCGCATTCGCGGTTGGTGCATAGCTGGTTCATACCCCGGATACGGAGACCTAGTACCCATCCTCCTTTGGTATTCTTGAGAACATTCGGCCATGGGAGTAAAATTATCCCTTCCCCGTGGGGGAAAGCCTGCCATTGGTAGACGAACAACATTCGTCAATCTCGGATCTCCGATATGGCGCTGAATATGACCATTGCCAACCTCGTGCAGGGGATTCCTCGGAGGACCTTTCTCAACCGGAATTCCTGTTCTGATGATTTGCGGAACTTTCCGGGAGGCGTTTAGACGATTAATCTCCGCAGTCTCATTGGCAAAGGGATTAAACCCTTGGAACCCAAGGGGCAATGGAGGGGGTTCCAAAGGACGTGGCTTTTCTTCATTTCGGAGATCGACAATCTTCTTTCGTATCGTCAGGGTTTTCAGTGTAGCAGGCTTTAAATGCGCATCTTCATATTTCACATCAGATTTGTCATCAGCTTTGGATTCATCAGTCTTATCCTTTTCCTTGTTCCTGTCGTCACTGGTGACAGTCTCTGGTTTAGGTACTTTCGTCTTCTCCTTTTCTCTTTCCCTCTCCTTTTCTCTTTCCCTCTCCTTTTCTCTTTCCCTTATCTTCTCCTGTTCTCTTTCCCTCTCCTTCTCCCTTTCTCTGTCCTCACGTTCCTTTTCCTTCTCCCGATCTTTTTCTCTGTCCCGTTCCTTATCTTTCTCCCTAATCTTCTCTTTGTCTTTCTCTTTGGACCTAGTTCTCCTCTCTTCAGACCCCCGTTCTTCATTGGCAGTGTTTAGGGAACTTTTCATTTGTTTCAAAGAGTCCTTACACCTATCAATCTTCTCCAGGTACGTCTTGCGTATATCCCTGTACTCCCCATCCGAGAGTCCATGTTTACGTAGCTCAACCGACATTTGTTTGTTCAAGGAATTCAGTTTCGCCTCCAACCTGGCCTTATTCTTTTCCAAATCCAACTTCTCCTTCTCCGCTTTTGACAGGTCCTTCGATGATTTCTTATCGCCATCAGACCTCTCCCCATCCCTACTGTCGCGCCGCACTCTCACCTTGTCGTTATCAGTAATAATTTCGTCAATACTAGAGAGGACACTACCGAATATGGAGTCACTCTCAATTACCCGGGAGGAGGACTTAGAGCTAGATCCGTTCTTCACCTTATCATTTTTGTCACTACCCCTCACTTTCTTCTTACTGCGCGAATTAGTCTTTACATTACCATCCTTATTTCTTTCTTTAGATTTGTCTTTATCCACCTTAACTTTGTCTCTATCGGAATGTTTACTTTCAGTTTTCTCCGATTCTTTACTCTTCCCCACAGACCTACCCGAATCTTTCCGTTTATCCGATTCCTTTAATTTATGTTGATCAGAATCTTTACTTTTATCCGATTCTTTATGTTTATCAGACTCTTTAACCCGATCCAACGTTTTCGATTTATTCTTATCTTTAACCATAGATTTATCGCTTTTAGCTTTATCAGTCTCCCTAACCCTATCTTTAACAATGTCTTTATCCACATTATCAACATTTTTGCGCGTTTTTTTGTGAAATGGAGTAGGAACTAAACTAACCTTGGACTTCGGCACAGGCGGCACGGATACCTCAGGATCATCGCCGCGCTCAGTGGACCCTCCCACGACCGATTCATCGACAGTCTCCAACAATTCCTGAAGATCCTCGGCGGAGATAGGTGGCTTCGATGTGTCGATTGTGGGTATCAGTGGCGGTGGTGGTGGGGGCATTACTTCCAGTTTGATGGGCTCATTGGTTTGAAGAGTGTCGGCAACTATCGAATAAATGCTGGGCCGGTCACTGTCATACCTCTCCTCCTTGAGCTCGTCCACATCATCCGGTGATTTGATCGTGTAGTCATCATCTGGGGATTCTATCGTCTCAGGTGAGTCGATCTCTTCAGTTTTTGGTTCCGTTTTGGTCGTGTTTTCTTTCTGTTGTACAATGATGCATAATAGTTCAAACATCAGTATGTTTGAATTTACATGTTCAGTTTTTGTTAAGTAAGTTTTATTTAAGATTCTTAACATTATCTTTAAAGATAACCCTTACGTTGAGGCAAATTTGCTTAAAGTTTTAATGATATTACAGTTTACAGCAGTGTGAATGAATATTCCCTCACAGATAGACCAACGCTAGGTTAAAAATACTAAATCTATTCCTAAATACCACCGTATCTCTAACTCGTTCAATAGAGGCTCTCCATTTTAGAGAAATTGAGGTGGCTCAGCCAGTGAAGGCTTTAGGAATAAAATAACTAAGCACAAACATTTTTGTGGTTCTGAATCATCTCTTCAGATCGAGCATGTCTGGTTCTTCTGAAACATGTGCCGCTCTTCAATTAAAGCTCTACCTATGGAGGGACTTATCACACTTATTTAGTCATAAAATAAGCCAGTTCAAGCATTTTTGCCGGTTCTGATTCCTCTAGAGTCTGTGTTGCTCATTGATTTCTAGTTTCAGATGTTGAAGTACTTTCCTTTGCAGCATGTGTAGCGATTCAAGTATTTGCTTCGGTTATTCTGGGACTTATCGCACTATTTAAGGTGTAAAATGCGCCGAAGCTTGTATTATTTATTGTACCTCTATGTCAAGTCTAAACGTGCCCCCCGAAAGGCCAAATTAGACAATGATTATAAACGAGGGTGTCAAGTTGAACCGTGGGCCAATTGCATTTCACTCTCGTTTGAGAAAAAATATCTACGGATCTAATGCAAATATTTGGCAGGTCAGATCTGCGGGCTGCAGTTTAAATGATTTCGCTCTATATCGCAGTCCAAGGGTTTACCTGACCGTTTCTCTAATGCGTTTCAACAAGGGTCTAACCTCATAAAATATATAAAATAATCTATACCCGGATACAATAAAACTTTTTTCCTTATAATCATTCTGAAACGTTCTGAACTGACACCTTTTTAATGATGACGTTTGTCGTCAACGAGTAATCAACCAATAGATCTCTGTATCATCATATTCTTACATTCAGGAATTGTCTCTATGAAAATCTGCTTAAATATGATATCATGCGTTCTGTATCTTTAAATAAAAATTCCGCAACTTAAAACCTATGAGAAGCTCCAGAACTCATGAGCTCCATAACTCACGAAAATGAACAAACATAAAAAAAGGACTTACCGCTTTCTGTAGAAGTAGTAGAACAACCCTCTCGCACTTCTCCAAGGTCCCAATCTTGTAACTATCAGAGGAAACACAAATTAAATACACTCAACAAAAGACAAAAGAACAAGACAATACTTTTGACAATTCTCGATGATCTTGTAGATAGCAGAGATCTTCGAAAACTGCTGACTGCCACGTGCCATCGCGTTGAGGTTGGCCCTCAAGAAAGGCAACTTCTCCTGGAGCCGCTTACCAATCACCTCCGTCTCCTGCATCTTGCCCTCCTCTCCAAAAACGACTGAAACGAGAAAACCACTCTAAAAACACACCTAAAACTCTAAGAGCTTAGAAACATTATCGATGCAAAGTAAAAATAATGAGCCAATAGAACAAATTTATATTTGAAGCTAACCTCAAAACGTCAGCTAATAACGAAAAAATCGAGCGAATTATATATCGCTACGCAGTTATAGTGGAATTGGCCATTATAAATATGCCGAGTCTCTTAAGAATCACTGTCACCATTCTCAACAAATCTACCAAATCCACCTGTCCGAATGATAATCACTTGAAATGTGCAAGACGGAAAACGGCTGGAGTCCAGCGACCGAGAAGCGCGTCGAAAGGAAAGACTTGGGAGATGTGTAATAAAATGGCCGGCAGCGGCGGAAACAGCGGCAACTGCTTGGCACTGGCGTCTGTTCTGCGCGTCGATTTTGCTGCACACAGGCATATAGGGAGGGTATAGAGAGACGCGAGCAATAGACGGATACCCTCTAGGAGAGTATTGCCATCGACCGATAGTCGACGCTTAACGAACGCCACGGACTTGTCCGATCGATTGGGGATATACCTAAAGTGGAGTGTTACGTTCGTGCCGCGCACAGTCGTTCGCCAACCGTCAATATTGCCACATCTGCTGTGAACATTAGTACAAACGACTTTTGAAGAAGAGAAGCCATTTTGGTTTTTAAGTCATTGTGATCATAACTAACTCTGTATGCTTCAAAGACAATGTAAAGAAATTTAAACCATGACATAGGTAAACAATTATTGATATACACTACTTGGTATTATTATATAATAATTGATATGCTTATACACTATTATGGTGATAATTGATATGATATTGAAAAAGATACAATTGATATAGTATACCAAAAATGATACTGATATAAACTTTGACTGTAAAACGACTATCAGGTAAACAAAAATATAAAGTGGTTTAATTATTTGAACATTAAAGGTACTCTGGACTAAACCTACTTACCTGGAGTTTGTTATACAATGTTGTTGAGTTCACTCAAATACCTGTTCCTCTTCTATCACTTACAGATCTTAAAGATCTGACTAAAGGTGTTGTGCCTTAGCTGGACTTCTAAAGATGTTCAGGTAAAAATGTTTCCTTTGTAAAGACGTTAAGTAGAAATGTGTTTATGATAAAGATATCGTGTTTGCGGTAAGGATGTGAGTACCCCTTCGCCCATCGATCGTCACTGGGGCTGGGGAAACAATTGAGAAGTGCAGAAATGAGCCGTATGGGCCGTGGCGTCACTGCGGCTTGTTTCAGCTGCGGCTGGAGTGGCGTGGGTTCCGTGTGCCCTCGGGGTCGTTCGTGGATGTCGGTTTTTCAAATCCACCGGTTATGGTCATTGCTGCAGAACGCGCAACTCGTGGCAGGTGCATTCTGGAAGTGCAATGGTTTGAGCGGCTAGAGAGGGGAAGCGAGAGCAGGCAGAGGCGACCGAGGCAGCAATGCCCGACTTCGTTCACAGTCAAAGTAGGAGGGAACCCAGCCCAGTGAATTTTGCCGCTGTTGCCGAAGTTACAGTTCGATAACAGACTTTGTACCGAGAGTTTCTCAACGCTCTCAACGTAGCGATTACATTTCGTAACATGGCTGCGGAATTGGGTCGACTTGTTTGTCAAAACAAATCGTTGCTTGTGGCTGACAATGAATCTGTTGTTCTGAGGTAGCTGTTGTAGACTGGGCTTATTTAATGTTATTGCGAATATCTTATTGAAGGTATTGGTGGTATAATTTGGTAAGTATAGTGATATTGGACGAATTTAATAGGAGATTCAATAAGGTTTGAAGCCGTTTAGAAGGTTCTTAAAATCATTCTAAGGAAAGGTTCCATCGTCCTATGGAATATGAATGGTAAATCTTTAAAGACATTGGAGATAACAAACAGTAATGTCATTAAATGAGGTTATCATATATGTTTGTAGATTTTCATGCAGTAGAATCTTGCAGTTTTTGTTGTGGTGATGCAAGAGAACCAAGTCACTTGTTAAGTCCCAAAAGCGGTATTAGTCGAAGTAAAATGCGGATATTGATTGTAGAGTAGGTTTGTACGCTTCTGATTCTTGTTTAGACTGAATTTATTGTAAAATCTTAGAAACTAAATTAAGTTACAACGCCGCAATAGCTCTTTTCTCTCATTTCTTTTCTCTCTTTATCGTTGGGTTTTGTGACGCAGTTCTTTATTGTCTCCCAACAAGAGTTCAATCGACTATATGCTAATCGTAAGACAAAAAAGACTAAATACCGAAGATGTAGACTGACCTAGAAAGATAGGGGCTAAGGAAATGTAAGCAACAAAATAGATCAAATTTGCCTAGATCTATGACGCACAGCAGGAGACAAATACATGTGCGAGTTCTCTGCTCGCACGTCCAAACATGTGTTGATATGAAAATACGGTATTGGACTAGAGAAAATTTTGCTTTGTTGTTTAAAATATGGGTGAACAACATACGGTTCTCTGAACATATTTATGCGACACGCGAAGATATTTTTGAGAAAGCCCAGTTTTTGATATATCTTTTTATTTTACTTTACTTATTGAGTATTAAGATATCAAATAAAACAATTGCATATACGAGTATAATCTTTTCATTGTAGTTGAAAATTGATTCCATTCACCTTATCAGAAATGGCAGTCACTGTTGTATAAACTTATAACTTATTGTTTTATTCCATTCAGACGTACGAAGTAATGATTCCAACATATTTTATATGTGCTATATGTACACGTACTGAAAACTAATAGATGACCAGAGAAAATATAAAATAGAGAAGCACATGTTATATTAGTGGCCTTGAAACAAAATTGTTTAGTTCAACCCAATTTGTTAGATGGCGCTAGTAGGAAATCGGCTGTATTCGGTGTTTCCGACCAGCAACGAGTTTTGAAATGTTTATAAACAGTTTCGTTACATTTATTACACTAAATGACATAACCTTTTTGATTTTGATATATTGTCAATTCTTTAAAATTGACTCTATCTTTAAAGAAAAGGGCTCTCTTCTCCATTAAATTTCAGAGGGCCTTGTTGCCAAGAGCCTTAAATCAGCAAGAAGAAGAAGAAGAAAGAAAAACTACATGCAACATACAAATTGTTGTTTGTTGTTGGTTGGTATTCCACTCCGCGTAGTTCATTGCTCGTCCTTATGCTGATATATTGCTTCTATCACCGGTGATGTAATCGGATGAATCTTGTTATAGGAGTTATTTCACAAATTTCTCCTCCTCTACCGCCAAACTACCTTGAATAGATCAACATTTTAAAATAATTTCGTTTGCTATAATAGTCATTATAATATCAATATAGACAAATGATATTTTAATAATACAAAATTATAAACAAAGAAATCAGATACATTATTCCTCATTGTTATTCATTCAGTTCAACGCAAACAGCCAGCAATTTTTATGCGCGTACGTGTTATTTTTGCAAACACATCACAAACGAATTACATTATCCCTTCTTATATTACCTATTTGTAAGACTGGAATAATAGGTGATTCATTCTCGTGTGCAATATGCGAAGTGCACATACACATTACTTGAAAGAGGGTTCAGCATCCACACACACCAAGAGGGACGAAGATAGCACCAAATGAGTCACACCACTCTTGTCAATGCGTCCCTTCAGCTGTTTTCTCTATTTCTCCACTTCTCTCCAACTTCCTATAATCAGAAGTAGAGCACAACTCAATACGACCGACGGCGTTGTTGATTTTCTCTGCCCGCCTGGCTTCATTGTATTACAATGAAGAAGAGCAGGTAGAGTGGATAATCGTAAACACGTAAACCCTCTCATACGATAGAGTAGTAGCATTTGTGTTGACATACTTAATTCTATATACTTTTATTAAAACTTATAATAGAGATTACTAAATTGATTGTTGTTAACCATAAAGATGGGATGAAGACCTATCTCATGAAGTTGCATATTTTTCGTTATTTTCGTTAGATAACATTCAAATTTCAAAAATAAGACTTGGGGACTTTGTGAATAGTGACAATACTTTTCTATAAGTAGTAAGTTATTGTTACTTTAAGAAATATCGGTGAATAAAGTTTGCACAGGTGCAAAAAGAAAAAATAACACAAACACAAACAAAAACAGGCCTCTAAACTTTCTCCAGCTTAAACTGATGATAGAAAATTTAGATAGACTTGTGAAATCTTCTATATGCCGGAAATTTAATAAATGGAATCTCATCTAAAGCGGAACAATTGCCAGGTCCGTTGATTTATGTGACGTATGGTACGTAAATTAATCTGTATTATGCGGAACCTGTAATATGGAAATGGAATGATAAATATGTGTTTAACAGAATATATTCTACTGGTAAATCACTGGCGTTTTTGGAAGTCGATTTTAACGTATAGAGATAAACGAGTGTATGTTTTTTTGGCTCCCATGACTAAGAAAAACAACAAACAAACAGGTAGGAGTTTTGTAACGCAATGTAATATTTGTTCGAATCACTACGTGTTGAGTGTGAACGAGGCTTAAGCCCTAAGAAGTAGCAACACGTGCTTTTCGCATGTTTTGCTCCGCATTCCGACATCTCCTCCAACTCCACTGAATGCATTCGGTCATTGAATATTCCTCCCACTACTCGACCCTACCAATTCCAGCATTGCACAGCGCGCGTACACCGTGCATCGGCCACATTTTATTGGTGCTGATTCACCCAAAACCCCGCCGCTCCGCACCGGACGAACGATGTGAATCAGCAAACGAAACGACTGTGGAAACAACCTAGTCGAATAGATTTCGTATGCACTTCCATTCAGTCTCAGTCAACCATAACCAGAGACTTACACCAGACCCACACAGTCTGCTTCTAGTCGTCGCTCTGTTCATTTCTATCCTCCTGAGAAAACCTCATAAAAACTTATGCTTAAAAAATATGAATTACTGAGGAGTTCTAAAAAAAGTTTCGTCCCTCTTCTCTATGGGTGCTAGAGCTATTAACCACGTGTTAGAATCCAAAATTCAAAATAAAGGTGATTATTTAAATCCAAAGTGAATTAAACGCCTAAAGTGACTTAAGTGACTAAAGTTCCATGTGAGGTTTATCCCAGTGAATTTATTCCTCTCTACGTTTATAAGTGTCTCTAGAGTGAACAAGTGATAAGAATCAGATAAGGAAACAACCAAGTTCTCTCCAACTTCAACTCGCAGCATTTTGAAAAGAATTTTACGTCGGTGTTCGAGATATATGAGTAGACGATGAGCCGAGTCATCAGTGAAGAGAGTTGATTTGCTGCCTTTGGCACGCAACGAAACGTTGGACGCTGACGGACCGACGAGGGAGGAAGAAATATAGAAGGATGCACAAGATGAAGAGCAACAACGAAGAGGTCGTCGCGCCGCCCAACTGGCTGCGCGAGCTGGAGGAGAAGCGCGAGAAGAAGCTGAAGGCGCGTTTGGGTCACGAAGCCGGCGCTGGCTCGCCCTGTCTGGAATGCAAAGAGAAGTGTCCGGGTAAATAACCTCAGTCTTCATTATTACTAACCTTCTACTATGTTGCTTTACTTCTTTTCTATTCTATGCAATGTTATTTAGAATTGTGATGATATCATGATTAAGAAAGCTTTGTCCTGAATAGCAATAGAAATAGTAATAAAATAAGGTTCCAAGAAACTGTTTAGGTTTATTTTTTACCTTGAGGCAGGTAGGAGTTTGTGGGGTTTGTCTACTTCTGGGTATTGGAATTACCATAATGGAGTCTGGGAAGAAATGAATGAATTTACCTAGATTTTCGTGTTTTATGTAATTGTAAAGGATCAATCAATATAGGAAAAATAAATCGGATAAGAGGATATAACGATTGGCGCAATATGATGAAAGGACATTTCTCTTCTGATATATCTGATCTGAACTGTTTATGTTTGAAGAAAAACATCAGATTTACAGTCTATGAAATGTAAACATGTAGAATAGATCTAAAACATTGCCTGTTAAACGCTATTGTAAAATCTAGATATGACTTTATCGTCATTTATACCTAACGTTCAGGAGGAAAATTAGAACTAAGCGATATTGACATTTTTTTTATCGATGAAATTGATATATCGCAATCAAACGTGTGTTTCAAGGTCCGAAAATCTCCACTGTTAGTGGGAAATGTTCTAAGGGAGTTCATTGGAATTAACCTATCGATTCGACGCCAGGACAATATTATATTTATATAAATATAATAACAATAAGATTAATTTTATATTTCTATTATAATCAGGTTTGGACCTACATTTCTGGCGAAAAATCTGCAAAATATGTAAATGTGGTAAAGAAAACCATGGCGTCAATGACAATGATGTTTCCGACTGGCTTCAGTTCCAACTTCTTGGGAGTAAAACGAAGAAAACTCATAAAATCCGTATGTATACCTCGTTATAACAAAATTAGATAACATAACTTAACTCGAGGTTTTTCTGACTAATACACTGTGGCAACTCGAGAAGAGTCGTCGAGAAGCCGGCGAGCGCTAGTCGCGTACAGTGCGAGTACGCCAACCGTGGTACCACAAAATCATAATCGGTGCTGCTCCAATGGCAAGCTGATAATATTAACAACAACATAACCAAAGTAAAATGTAGCAACACCATAACCCAACTTCAAATTGATATCAAAATAATCAGACTTATAAGTCATAACAACATAACTAAACTTGTAAATCATAACAACATAACCAAACTTAAAAATCATAACATCATAACCAAACTTTATTTGTATTAGGTTTATCAGGTCCAAATGAACTGGAATTGGACTGGACACCAAAAGGCTCCAAGGAAGCTGTGGAGCGTTACCTTAAGGAACTACCAGCTGATCAACTCCCGATTAAAGGTTCCACAGCTGCCAGGGAACGAAAACAATTACTTCAGAAGCAAATGCCTTTCCATGACATAGATCCCAGTCTCTGTCATGCCCTATCGGAAGAGGAAACCAAGCAAATGCAGGATTACATCAACCATCTTAAAGAAAAAAGTGTGGGGGTGGGTCAGTTACTAAACTTCCAATCCCCAGTTAGTGCCAGGTTGGTAACCCAGAAGGTCCCTATTAAAACCAAGCATGATTACGAGAACATCGATGCTTTTGGGAATCACAAACTGGCAGCGTCCCTAGAGGCGATCAGTCAAAGACAGAAGCAGAGGTTACTTGAGAACGGGGAGGTCCTTGATGAGTTTGGTAATCCTGCCCGAGCTACATACGCAATGCTCTTGGATAAGTCAGGGTCACCTTTGAAGGACCCAATGGGAAAACCCATCAAAGCGACGTTGGACCTTTTTGGAAATCCGATTTTTGACCAGGTGGTTGTGGAGAAGATCAGTCCACTTGCAAAAGCAGAGTTTGCAATGCTCCTAGATAGGAATGGAGCTCCCATTTTGGGACCCGAAGGAAACCCTATTAAGAAACCCATTGATGAGGTATCCAAGAATCAACTCCCGTTGTTAATGGACAAGTTTGGGAATGAGGTTAAACCCTATATGGGTTTGCTTCTCGATAGACAACTACAACCTGTCAAGGACTCTCTAGGGAGTCCAATTATGGTAAAAATGGACGTGTACGGACGTCCCATTTTCGACAAGACTTTCAGTGAAGTCCTCCTCAGGGAACACAATGGTCCCAAGTATGTAGTCTACTTGGATAAGAATGGCGCTCCGATTCTGGGCCCCGACGGATCTCCGATAAAACGGCCTTTGGGTAATCAGGTTCAACCAAAGTTTGCGATCTTCTTAGATGGAGAGAAAAAGGTTATCAGAAATAACTTTGGGGATCCTGTCACGACGTACCTTGATTCCTTCAGAGGACCTGTAATATCAGATCAGGTTCTGGAGGAGTTAAATCAACTGGTGCCTTCGTATGCAGTGTTGTTGGATGATAAAGGGAATATTTTGGAAAGTCAGAATTTCAATGCCCACAGAGATGTGATTATGGACAAATTTGACAATGCCCTCAGACCTCAGTATGGCCTTTTGCTGGATGAACACGAGTGTCCTATGAAGGATAAGACCGGCTCTCCTATTAAGGTTCCCCTGGATCCGTTTTTAAGACCTAAGTATGAACCTTATGTTATGGAAAAATTGGGTTCGCGACATCCCGAATATGTTATGTTTTTGGATCGGAATGGTGCGCCTATTTTGGATAAGTATGGAAGTCCGATCAAGAACATTGCTTACAGTTCCCATGAACCTTTGGGAGGTCCCCAGATGGCTATATTGCTGGACAAGAATGAGAAACCACTGAAGGATTCCAAAGATCCTAGTGGGGGTCCATTAAGAGCGCAGGTGGATATACTAGGCAGGCCTTTAGATGAAGGACTTAAAATGGAAGCCAAGTATTCAATGCCCTTGGATCCGACTGGGGTCACTAGAGTGGTACATCCTATAACTTACCTTCATGCTCCTAGGATTTTAAACTCTTCCGGGAGCGGATTTCTGAAACCCTCGTGGTCTAGTAGTCTTCATAAACCTGACAATAAGTTCTTCATGGACTTGGAAGGTTCTCAAATTGTATCTGCCCAAGGACAACCTATTCTGGATAGCAAAGGTCATCCTGTGGAAATCAAATTGGATCATTATGGATGCCTGATGATGCAACCAGCTGTGGGGTCTGATATTCAGGGTGCTACACTTCATGGAAAATGTGGTCCTCTCCTCGACAAACAGGGACTTCCAATTCGGATTAAGGTTGATCGGAATGGGGCTACCATTGAAGGTGTTCCTGTATACTTGGAGCCTGAAAGTACTACCCTCTCAGGCTTACCTCCTGTTGTTGATAAATACGGCAATGTTATAGACCCTAGGACTGGTCGACCTATCGGGTCACATCCTAACCAAGTCATTCCGAACTTTGCTTCCATGAATCTTAACCGCCCTCAGGAAGACATCCAAGTCCCATGCAACATTCCCATTGGTATTATCAATGATATCAACGCGACCCATGTTCGGTCTTCGCATGATCCTAACATTCTTACGAAGCCACCTGGCGGTCCCTTGACTAATCCACCGAATTTTGAAGAGGGTCTAACTTTTGATATTCCTGAATGTCATCGTTGTAAGCAGATCCTTGAAGATAACGCAGTGGTGATTCAGATTGACCATTCCGGGGCACTTTGGCATAGTTCCTGTTTTAAGTGTCGTGGTTGTAATCAGAACTTGGTCGATATGTGGTACAACTATGATAAAGGGAGTGATGACATTTACTGCGGGCGTGATTATGCGAAGATTCGTGGTATTCCCAGATGTCATGCTTGTGATGAGCTGATTTTTGTTAAAGAGTACTGTCTGACTGAGGATATGACATACCATATTAAGCACTTTTGTTGCTTTGAGTGTGATACCCCTTTGGCAGGACAGGACTATCTGTTGGAGAACAACCAGCCTGTCTGTATCGCTTGTTATGAGTTGTTGAAGGCTGATAGGTGTATGGCCTGTCGGGATATTATTAGGCCGAACGAACAAGGGGTCAATTTGAAAGGAGACCACTTTCATGCCACTGATGCCTGTTTTGCATGCAAGGTTTGTCGGAAGTGTCTGTTAGGAGAGAAGATGTTGTATAGGAATCAGGTTTTGTATTGTTCAGGTGCTTGTTTCAATATGAATCAATCAAAAGATTTCTGAACCATCTGAATACCTCTCTTCATCAGATTCATGTGAAGGTTGATGCAGGGAGTAGGTTGGCTAGACCTAGAAATGGTATGATGGATTTAAAAAAAAACTCGTTGTTCCTGATTGGTTATGATTCAGGTTATGATTGTATATATTTGTGCCATTTAAATATATTTTATACGGTTTATATATTATTTGATGAGGTTTTATTTATACCCGAATTTGGAATTAAGCTGTGGATCTCCTTGTTTGAGCTGAACTATGGCAGGGAAATGAAGCATCATACTCTGGAGTAGCTAGTTCACGCAGTTGCAAGGTATATTCTCCAATTCTATAAAACCTATTCTACATATCCATTTCTACACACCACCTTCTACATTCCCCTCTTTACATAAGCTCTTTTAATATACTCCTCTCCTACTACTATTTTACATACCCGCCCAATATATTCCACTCCTCATACCCCATTCTACATTACAATATACATATCCATTTTCACATCCACGCTAAACATGGGTAATATGCTCCGGTTTCTACCGACTCCATTTTACATAATCCTTTTTACATATCCCAATATTCATACTCCACTCTAGATAATGCGCTCTATGGGGTGGGTGCCTATACCCCATTCTACATGTTCATTATAAAGTCTTCTGTACATAGAAAACTAATATTCTGAAAAAGCAAAGATACCACAGTCATTTCAATCAGGCTATTATTAGTAGGTCCCTTTGTCTCTACCAAAGAACCGAAAATAAATTCCCCATAAACTTGGTAAAACATTTTTATTAACCAATATTCCATACATTTGATAACAGAAAACATAATCTCTATTCAGATTACAATGAACACTTCATCACACGTTTGCCCTTTCGTGCTAAACTAGCTCGTTTATTCGACATGTCACCGTCCACTTTCCTGATCTTCCTAACCATATGCTTTCTAATCCTATCATAAAAGTTGGTATGAGCATCCATAATCCTCTGCTGGGCCTTCTTCACATTCTTATCCTGTTTCTTGGGATCATCTGTAGCTTGCTGCTGCAGATCCTGAGTACTTTGAATGTTCTTCACCAACTGCTGACGTTGCTTGGCATAATGCTTGTTGAGTTCATCAGGAATGTTCCTATTCTTCTGTTTGGCAATCAACTTCTCATTCTTCTTCACAGCACGTTTGTAATCAAGTTTATAGATAATACAAGTAAAACCAGCTGCAGGTAAATACGGATCATATTTCTCTTTAACCCTCTTGAACTTCTTATCCACACTGTTCACCATCGCAGTGAAGGGTGTCTGTTGTCCGTTGATAAACGCCTCGGTAGTGTCACTCTCATTCTGAGCTATCTTCAGAAGACCAGCAAAGTCTTTGGTGGACTTGACCGCGTCATCGAAGGCCTTGTCAGCAATGCATACTGAAAGGGCCAATAACAACGATAGAACACTTAAAAATCTCGGTCCCATTATGGTGATAAACTATTTCTGTGTGCAAAGTGGGGCTTTTAAACAGTTTGTTATCAACAAGCTGAGTTCTGAATAGTCATGTTAATTTGGAAAAAAACTTCAAGGTCATTAGGTAATTAACGTAATTATTGTTTTCAGTCTGACGTGCGACTGTAAAAATTAGGAATAGCTGAGGAACCGAACATTCTTGTAAAGACGATAAAGTGTTTTCACCATGGTCTTATCAGCGTTCGAAATGCGCGTCCGTCCAGATTTTGTCGTTGTGGCACGAATGAAATGCCACAAATCGGCACAAAACTGCGAAAATAAGTTTTGTTTTAATGCATTATCTATGTTGTTGTTTTTCAACGTACTCGCATTCCTTCTGTCGCTGTGTCGTTGAATTCCGCACTGACTTCAGTGCAATCGATTGTAATTGTTCGCTGGGCATTTACGAAAATCATTTCGAAATTCGCCTGAAATGTTTTCAAAACAACTTTTAGTACTTCTTAGAGGTTTTAGTAATGATATTCAAGGAATAGGAGATAGAGGATCAATTCAGAATCATTTCACAATGTCTAAATTCCCTCATGCATGGTCAAGAGAAGAACCTCATAGAAAACGTCAATAGAATACCATAGAAAATCTATAGAATACCACATAAGAATACGAAAGACCCAATAGTTCACATTATCACTTTTCCAGACAGAAGAGACCCTCCTAGAGATGCCAACATCCTTGAGCCTAGTTCTGATGACAACAGGTTTTGTCCCGACAGAACCACATCAGAATCCTGCTACTAAACCTAATGAAAAGAGGTTCTGTTAAGATGAGCTATTGGAAAGATCTGTTAAAGATCATTATAAAGAAGGTTCAAAACCCCATAAACCTTGAAGCCCCAAAATACTTGTTCAGATCTATTACACCTATACAATCTCATTTAATTCACTATGTCAGTATATTCAAAAGAAGTCATTCATCGTGAATCAATTCAAATTCACTAGGTTTACGTTTTCTCTTTCATAGATCCACTGAACCATATCAGAACCCTGGAACTAGTTCTGATGACAAAGTTTCTGTTAAGAGGATCTAATAAAAGATCCTTATTAAGAACGTAAGCTCTTCCTCAGAACCTCTAAACCTCCCGTAACCCTCCTGAGAAAGTCTCAATACCTGTTTAGGTCTATCAAACCTATACAATCTCATTTGAAACACTATGTCAGTATAATCCAACGTTGCGTTCCATCGTGACCAAGTCATATTGGACAGAACACTTATATACGCCATACAAAAGTAGAGATGGTTTTCTGTGGGCCAACTTTTCTCACAGGTCCCTTCCACATAAAGAAAGGTGTCAAAATACGGAAAGATGTCGATACCAATAGATTTCATTATCTGAAAATCACCAAAATCTTATTATATTCAGGCATCTTTAAGACAGCACCAACCCTTCTAAGCTTAGAAAAATGGTAATAGACATTCAGATGGGCATCAAAGGCATCATTCGGAGCACTTTGTATATCTCGGACGCAGATCGTGTTCTTGACCACATGGAATTCGATTGTTAAAATGGCACAGTTCAGAATGAAGGATACGGTCTCGCTAAAAATGTCCTGAGCAATAGGCGTTTTGAGTTTGGGTTTGAAAATATGCTTACTCTTGCTCAGGCCGGATCTCCCAAGCTTGATAGGGTAAGTTGGCCCATCTCAGGGTGGCTATGGCAAGTGGTCTGAAAACACCTGTCCGAACAGTGACATACCCTTTCTCTTCAATATTTTTGAAGTCAAAGACAGTATTGGTAGCCCATGCCTTTTCTTCGGTGTTCCACTGAACGACTATGGGTGGTTCCAACCAGTAGACATGTGTTGGAAGTCTGGAAGGGGTAAAGTCAGAGTTTGAAGCCCTTTGACATTGAGTAGAACCAACGTTATCTGAAGGAAGATCAATTCATCTAGTTTCCTCTCAAGTTGTAGGAGTTCCTCCTCTATTTCTTCGGGGGTTCTTCGTGTTCCAGGTTCATAGGGTGGAGGGGGTTCATATTCAACAATAAAGGGAGCCTTTTGTAGACTGTATGGTTCAGTTACTGAAAGGTTCAGGATTAAAATGTACCTAAACTTGCAAATTTGGTATGGGACACGGTGTGATACTGAGGGATACTGAGGAATACCAAGCGACACTGAAGGATATTGAGGGAAATTGAGGGATACCAAGGGGAAGTGAAGGGGTACGAAATGAAGATGATTTAATGAAACCCCAAGATCAAAACTTACATGTTGACATAGACACCTCATAAGACACCATTCCTTGAGGCTGAGGAGGCTGATGATACAAGTCAAGATAGTAAATCCCCCCGAGTACTGTATACTTCCGCAAATTCAGAATTCCTTCAGGAAGATCATCCTGAGCAAAGCCGTTCAAAGCGTCACTCATTTCTTGAACTAAAACAATCTATAAGTACTTCCAGCAATTCATAAGGCAGAGGTAGTACCAATTCCTTGATGAACGAATAAGCTAGGCGATACTTCTAACCGTTGAAAGGGCATAATGGGGGCTAATTCATTTTCATCGAATTCTGGTTCAGATGTTGGTTCAGGCGCAGATGATGCCGGAGCAGCCCCCTCTTCCGAAGGCACTTCCACGAATTCCTTTTTCTTTATGACGCGATGGTCAAACTTATATTTCATCTTTTTGACGAGCTGCTCATGACAGAATTCGGCTAAACCTAGAAGTCGAGGGATTAGAAACATACGTTGAGATCATAACCACCGAGGGGAACTGAGAATTAATACAAACTCCTTTTGTAGTAAGGTGGTAACTCTCCAACTCTGTACGAGCTGCTTGTATCAGTTAGATGGTCATATTTGGTATACATTCCCCTGATGGCTACCATTTCGCGCTTTAAGCTATTTGGGAAGATCACAGTTACTTTCATTTCAGGCCATGACAGTTGGATCCTCATCTTGGGTTGGGCCCGTGGATTGACCGCCGGGGTGGGTAGAGTTATAGAAACCCACAGACAAAGGCTAAACAACTCCTCTTCCATTCTGTAGTCAGCTGTAGGGATATCAATCCGATTTAATTTACCTTTGATATCCCTGAGGAGTCTATAGGTGCAGTATTCCAGGTTCAGGTCCTGGAACTCCCGGAATCTTGTGGCAACCCAAGCCCAGTCAGCTGTACGCCTTTCAGAGCGATCAAAGGGATCATCAATAATCTCTTCTAATTGGTTCAGGAGCTGAATTTTTAAGGTTAATCACATTTAAGCAGGACTGTTTACAGGACACGACTTACATTTATAGCTTCCTTCGTTCGTTCCTTGCACTTTTCTGCTGAAACTGTATAGACCTCATGTTCCCACAGATGAATATATGTGTTCATTCCAGGTACGTCCCAAGGTGGAGGTAACCCATCACAGACGAGGTACTGTCGCCATTCCTCAGCCGCCTGTTCAGCACGCATTACCTCATCCAGGGCATCTGAACATTCGTGCATAGACTCCACAGTCATATCCAGGTGTTCCCCGCGCATGGAATGCTCCATCAGTTCCCTCTTCTCTTTTTCAATTGCCTTCTTTTTGTCAGCTAGAAATTTCTGACGTTCCTCTTCAGCCCTAATCTTTGCTTCTTCCTCTAACTGTGCCTCAGTCTTCTGAACCTCGACCTGAAATTTATGAGATTAATTTCTGGTTGCAAATATTATTTCAGGGTTCTCCAGTCCCCTACTATTTTGGACTTTTTGCCCTTTTTCTTTTTTCCAGTCTTCTCTTTTTTCTCTTTCTTTCCTTTCTTTTTTACATCGACATCCGCGATTGATTCTACAAGTTAAATTAGCAAGTTATAAGGAATTGGTTAGGTAATTGGAAGTAAAAGGACCTAAAGGAACAACGATTTTCTGCAGAACCTCATCAGATCCTTCTTCAGGCATAAGTTGTTTAATCTTGCGCTTGGAATCAGTCTTTCTCATATTTCTTCGTGACCGTCTGGTTTTGATCAACTCCTGATCGGAACTAGATGAACTACTACTAAAGTCGCTCGTATTAGACGTACAGGCGGAGATCGAAACTTTGCTCCGATTTACAGAAGTCGTCGAGCGTAGAAGTTCATCCTTCTTCGCCATTAATTGGGACTTTTTAGATTCGACTTTGTCAACAGGGAGAAACCCGTCCCCCTCCCCGGAATATTCATCATCGTAGCGCATCGAGTAGTATGACTTTGTCTCCTTGACTTGACTTTTGTCGTGCTTCAAACTGGACTTCTTCGGACCCGCGTCGGTCTTGGGCGTTATCTTCCCCGTCTTCTCCTTGCCTGCCTTCTCTTTCCCTTTTCCTTTACCTTTCCCCTTCCCTTTCTTCTTCTCATCCTCTTTCGTCTTTACGGGCACCTCGAACTCCACTTTACTCCTTATTGTGGTCGCGTGAAACTCCCCCGAGAGCTGGGTAGCAGTCTGCTCCCCAGTCACGAAACTTTCAGCGCTTTGCATCGATGCTTGATGGAATTGATCAATACTTTGAGTGGATTCGATCACATCCGATGGGTTGGTCATGGTGTCTTCTGGTAACAGGGTTTTGCTGCCCGACGCCACTTCTTCGTCGAGTGGGGCCTCCTCGTTGGCCACCGCAGCCAGGTCACCTTCCACTTGAATGGCAACATTGGAAGGCCTTTCGTCGAACGTAACTTTTGAAAACTTCCTGGATTTAGTGTTCAGTGCCTCACTGGACGCCGACATTTTCAATAACTTGGTAAACTTTTGTAAAGTATTTCATTACAATTGACCGAGGGTTATTGACATATAATGAATGAAACAATGGCAATGACATGTCATACTCTCTTGCTTAGAAACGATCTTATTGTGTGGTGATTGTATGGAAATTTATTTGTATTTCCGGTAAATAGTTCTATAAATTGAGTAGGAACTTGATTGTTTAGTTCCCACACGCCTTACTTTAGACGTCATCACAAGTCTGATAGCCAAACTTTAACATCAAATCTAAAGGGATCATGGAGTACCAAATTGGAATTCCAGAACTCTTCATGGGGAAGTCCGTTTTCCTGACGGGTGGTAGTGGCTTCATCGGGAAGGTCCTCATTGAGAAACTCTTAAGGTCTTGTTCAGGAATCAACAAGATCTACGTCTTACTCCGGGAACGACGAGGAAGATCTATTCAGGAACGGCTTGATAATATCTCCCAGTTACCTGTAAGTCTATTTAGATTATTTTTATTCAAAGAGTTTGTAATGGGTTTTGTGTTATTACAAACATGTTTCAACAGTTGTTCGAATTGCTTCACAAGGAACGTCCCGGTGACTTTGCCAGAAAAGTAATTCCTGTCCAAGGGGACGTAATGCATCTCGGCCTTGGTTTATCCCTCGAGGATCGTCAAGTCCTCATCAATAATGTCCACATCGTGTATCATGTCGCAGCTACGGTTAAGTTTGATCAAGCTTTGACTGACGCTTTCTTGATGAATGTTCGTGGGACTAGAGACATTGCAGAATTGGCGTTGGGGATGAAGCAGATCAAGTTGTTGGTTCATGTGTCGACGGCCTATGCCCACACTCCTTACAATCCAATTGAGGAGAAGATGTACCCGGCTACGGCAGACTGGAGGAAGTGTATCGCTGCTGCTGAAAACCTGGATGCGTACGACCTGTCCATCTTCCAGGGGATTTTTTTGGGACCTTTCCCGAATACATATACGTATACGAAAGGACTTGCTGAACGTGTGGTTTTTGATTTGTTGGATGGGAAAGTGCCGAATATGATTATACGTCCTTCTATCAGTAAGTAACTTGGGAATTCGTGGAAGCGTTACCCTCAAACACTTCTCCAAGTATCCAAAGAGCTGACCAGAGTGTAGATGGGGACAGAAGATGAAGGCCCTAGAGGAGGAGATTCCCTTAGAAGGATCACCTCCTCCCAAACTTTTTAGTTGTTGTTAAATTACGCAAGATCATTTTGATCTGTGGGGACTTAATGGGGGACCTCAGAGAAGACCTTCTGACTTTGCCATCTGACTCACTGTCTATTTCATATTAAGGACCCTGACTATTCCATATTACCACATGTAACACTTACACTCTGCCTTCAGTTGTATCATCCTGGAAAGATCCCTTCCCCGGGTGGATAGACAACTTCAATGGACCTGTTGGAATGTTGACAGCCAATGGCACGGGCTTGATCCGGATCAATCTGGTTAAGGAGCACAAACTGGATTTTCTCCCCGTGGATGTAGCTGTGCGAGCCTTCCTCAACGGGACTTGGTACCGAATGACTCTAGAGTAGGTGCAATTCTGAATAGCCTAAAATTGTAAATGGAACTGTCTCCATGTTCCTAGTAACAGTTGTCTTAATTGTTCTGATTGTTTGTTGATTTATTGATCAAACTCTCCCTTTCTACTTTCGTTCCCACAGTCGCATTACTCCAGAGAAGGCAACGTCCGTCCACAACTGCAGTGCGAATAGTTTCGCCAATTTAACAACTACGCAAATGGCAGAATTCGCGTATGAGTTAGCTGAGGAATGTGCCCTGTCGACTTGCGTTTGGCATCCAACGCTTCGTAGCACCGATAATCACACCATTTTCAATATTATTTTCCTCCTGTTGCACATTCCAGCAGCGCTGTTTTTCGATTTGGTACTCCGTTTGATCAGTTTCAAACCTTTGTAAGTTCAGATAACCACATTTTCTATTTTGCGTGGTTTTGTTTTGGTCTAACCTCAAGAATCTTAACCTGATAACTTAAATTAACTACAGATGACTCAATCTAACCTAATCTGTGGGAACATAACCATTGGTTAATCTGAGAGATCCTAACTTAGTCACAGTCTTGACTTTCTTAATTTATACTTAGTGGGAATTAACCTTGTCTAATTAGTCTTAACCTAAACCTTGCTAACCTGAATAAACCAGACATAACCTAACCTAACAGACTGTAATATAACGTATTTCAATAATGAATATTCAATAATATTCAATTTTTAGTATCTTAATGATTCAAAGAAGGATTTTTGTCGCTGTTAACGCCCTGAAATATTTCATCCTAAACTCGTGGGCAATTGAAAATCAATCACTCTACGCCATAGAAAAGTATTTGCACCCAAAAGACATACATGATTTTGGTTATGATGCAACAAGCATTAATTATCGAGATTTTTTCAAGAATGCTATGTATGGTGGCATGAAATATTTGAT
Organism: Weissflogia rhopalogaster; assembly: GCA_019419845.2. Taxonomy (NCBI): domain Eukaryota; kingdom Metazoa; phylum Arthropoda; class Insecta; order Coleoptera; family Staphylinidae; genus Weissflogia; species Weissflogia rhopalogaster. The sequence continues at coordinate 38,886 of WSZQ02151663.1, forward strand.
GAAAGAGGATTTCACAAAATTGGAAACAAATCGCTTGAAATACAAAATGTAAGGAAATATAAATGAAAATCAAGTTTAGATGCGTTTATACGCATTATTTTCGCGAAATAAGTTATTTAAACGCATCGAGA